>ONZK01001960.1:13607-36517 GCA_900322385.1 Pharnaceum exiguum | reverse complement strand
TTTATGTGACTAATGACTAATGGACATTTTTATGTGACTAATGACTAGTGGGTATTTTTATATGACTAATGACTAGTAGTAATATGACTAGTGAAATCTTTTATATGACTAATGTCTGTGACGTGGCACATGGTGTATATATACACCCGGTGCACGGAAGACGGGCTGGTTTAAAATACATCATAACTAATTTTATTCTATTTTAATGAAAAATATTTTCCAAATAACCTTTTTTAACATGAAGGACCAATAAATTTAATACAGCTAATTAATACTTTTCCCCTAGTTCTCAAAAAATAAATAAATACTTTTCCCCTAGTAAAGAAGATGTCTTCTTTATTTATTTCTCTAGTTGTTTCTTTTATTATTTTTATATAATAATAAATAGTTAACACAAAAATTTATATGAAACTGGACATCGGCTATAACATAATACCCCTTAACAACACAATAATGACTCATATTAACGGGATTCACACAAATGTTTCTAAATATTTAAAAGAATACAAGAAGAAGGCTATGAGCGTCCCTAACCAGCAGCGGTTTGCACCTCCTGGTTAGCTCTTTTTTCTCTTGTTATGTACTTAGTTTCCTTGTTTCTCTGAGATTCATACCTTGTGGAATTCTATAGAGCTTGCAAAATCAGAGTGTGAGAACTTGTGTTGTCTTTTTATCGTCTGTTGGCTATTTTCAAAGTTTTCGTAGATGGGTATGCTGCTACCTAGTGATGATTTTGGAGCACCTGTGCCTAATTCAGTATTCCCTGGCTATATTTACATTATTTAATGATTACCCTTTCTGGGTTTTGTTCTTTGGCTTTGCAATAAGATATAGAGAGTGTTTTGGCAATGCCCAAGTCTGTTCTTGTTTTGTTGTTAGCATATTTTGTCCTTTCAACTATCTGCTACATTCCCAATTAGGCCCATAGTTATTTGCTCGCCTGCATGCATGAATGATGGGTGTGAAGTGATGACAAGTTGACTTACTTTGTCCCTATATATCAATTAGAAGGAGAAGAATAATGCTATACTTGGACATAATTTTGATAAAGATTGAGTCTTGCTATCAACAACAACAACTCAGTTTAATCCCATCTGGGATGGGTTACTGAGTAGGTCTGATGTACACAGCCGGAGATTGAGTCTTGTTATCGTTGAAAGAAAGAATTGTGCTTTATCAATTTAGAAAGTGTGTAGGATTGATTATTCATTGTCTGAACTGTTAATTTTTCCCCGTGTAGGTGTGCTGGAAGTGCAGATCATGGAAAGCGATACGAGTTCCTCTATTGATCAGTTAGAAGGTAGTAATGCTTCGAGCTTCACTGTGTCTGATTCCTTAAGTTCTTCTGTATCTAATCTTGATATAAAGGAGGGAGATGAAAAAGAAGACAAAAGGGTATCTGAGTGTATAAGGAATTCCAAGATTGATAATTTATCAAGCTCAAATTGGGATTACTATTTTTGTTATCCAGAGTTTTGGAAGGGCAAGAACAAAGATTTTCTGTTTCCTAATTACATTTTCGGGGAAGTAGAAGAATTACCAGAAGATTTCGTAGACACTATACCAAATCGCCATGATTATATCTTTGTTGTTAGTGATGCTGATCGTGATGAATGTGATGGCGATGATGCTGATTATTATGACTGTCATGGTGAGGAGGTCGAGACAGAAGAAGAAGAAGAAGAAGAAGAAGAAGAAGAAGAAGAAGAAGAAGAAGAAGAAGGAGGAGAACAGACTTTGAGAGGTCCACCATTGAATTTTGTAAACAAATGGATAGATGATGATGATGATGAGGAGGAGGAGGAGGAGGAGGGTTGGTTAGAAAAAATTCCGGAGGAGGAACGTTCACTGGAATCCTCCTTGTTTAACGGTCGTGTGAGATGCTACTTCGATTATAAACAAAAGCCAACATACTCTTTTCAACATGGTGAATCACTCCTCCAGATAAAGAAAGGCAAGGAAGTGGATGTCCTTCCATTGCTTTCTTATGGTGGTAGGGATGATCTGGTATGCGTTGATGAAGAGGGGCGAGTCACTGATGAGGTGGTTGAAGTTAAAGCAAATAAGAGGTTCAAAGACAATTACTTGCTGATCTGTTGTTTCTTTGCCCCTTGTTTCTACAACAACTACTATGCTCCGTACATTTCACGTGTGTCCTCAGAGTTGAACTCTCTGAGAGATCGAAAAAATGTGGCCTTTGAAATGATAGTGGTTGTCAAGATGAAAAAAGGATGGGAAAGGGAGGTGGTTGCTTATACCGACTTCTTGAAAGCCTTCCCTAACTGCCTTGCAGTTCCCTTTGCAGATAGTAACCGTATTGATTACATCTGCCACAGTATTGGCCTTGAAAACGCCGATCCAAAAGGATTTATTGTTGATCCCCTGCGCAAGATTCTGCAGACTGATATCAACTTCTTTGAAAGAATCGGATGCCTTGATGCCTATCCCTTTACTGATGAGCATATTAGAAACTTCTGTAAAGAAACAGATTGTGTTATGGATAACCTGTGGCGTGCTCCATGGATAGAACCTGAGTTACTTCCTCAACCCCCTCCTCTTGAATATCTTTTGGGAGTCGGAGACAACTATGAGCTTTACAAGAATGTGGATGGTGAGCATCAGGAAAAAATATGTATTTCTGAACTTAAAAGGAAGCTTGTAGGGTTGTACGTGTGTGCTTCAGGGCCTGATGCCCGATTTCTTAGACAAGTTAATAAGCTTTATGAGGAATGTAGGGATCGAGAACCTGGTTTTGAGATTGTGCTGGTATACGCACCCTGTTATGGTCAACCGTGGAAGGCATTCAAGGACATTGTTGACCGTACATTAAAGCGCCTCAAGGTATCTTGGTGGGTCTTACCCTATGACCACTCGGTGAATCACAAGATCTTGCGATTGTGTGATATAGCTCTTACAGATAGGCTGATGGTTGTGGGATCTCATTCATTGGGGTCTTTTGTGGATCCTTATGGTGGGCATCTCATGCGCGAGTTTGGGACCAGTGCATTTCCTTTCTCTAGAGTGGAATTTCTTGAGAGACAATTGAGTCGAATAAGAAAAGTCACACTGCGTTCAATTTTAGATCACAGCTCATGTAGCCTCCGCAAGAAAGGGGTTAAGGTGTCTAAAAGTGGGCTGTACGGTAAGACTGTTGTTATCTGTCTTGGTTTTGATTCCCAGGGGACGTTAGATACTCCATATTTTAGGGAACTAGTTAGACAGTATAGGAAGATCTATAAAGTTTATTCCTCCAAGTTTGAAATGGTGTCTATTGGATTTCCCTTATCGGACCGTTTGCCCTATAAGTCTCTTTTGAAGGAGATTCCTTGGGCAGTTTGCCCGTACAAGCATGATCTTGCGGTTTATGTGCTAGAGAAAGTCTTCAGTGCCGACCCGGGGGATCCGGTCTGTATTACATTTGGAGAAGATGGCAAGATTTCTTCATTAGATTCAAGTAGACTACTTAAGGAGGGACCTAGTTGCTTTCCGTTTAACAGTGATTTGCGCCAACAGGTTGCTGATGCTATGGATCGCGGGTACCTCGATATTCGAGTCTCTTGACTACAAGATTCATAAATGTTATAGTGCAATTGTGAGTTTTGGAAGATGTCCCTTTTCTGTATATTCGGGATAAGGTGCAGCTGAATCTGATGATAGATAGAGGCTTGGTATGGTCCTGTGTATGATAGTGCTTTAGTCATTGTTGTTTTTCCATGAAATCTTCATAGGAATAGTACAATTCTGGAATTCAACAAGATGAAGACAGACTGGAAGATACTTCAGGGCAGAAACAGTCTATCAAAGTATCAAATGGTTTTTTGTAATTCTCTTGTAAATGGCACTTGAATCTTTTGTCGTATTACAGCTTCATATTTTTAATGCAGAAGATTATTCAGTTGTTGGAGCAGATTGCGCAAAGGCTGCTATATGTAAATAAAGTCAGTGACAGTGAAGCTCAGTGTCTAATTGGCATTGATTCATTCCGTAATTCAGTGTAACTATATTGATGAAGGCCTGCACTTTTACTGTATTGTATGTATGAAAATATATGATTGTATTTATAGAACTCTCTTTTCCCACGTGAGACGTGGTAAATAAATAATTACATAGCTCTAGTGCTCTAAGATGATTTACCCAGGGCATGTGTCTGAAGAATCCACACACATTTTTTATTGGACAAAAAATACCCTTTGACATTCAAAATTAACGTCAAACAAAAGTAAAACAGAAATTCTCTCAACTGTATTTCAGATTAACTACATTTTTCTTGACAAGAATACAGACTTGGTTCTCAATACTGAATTAGCAGCGTCATCTACAAGACTACAATGAACCATTTCACGTTGAAGGCCTTGAAGCTGATTTCTTCTTACGCTTCATTATATGTGCTTTCTTCTTAGGATTCATTGTATGCCTTTTGCTGCCTCTACGTCGTTTTTTCTTTGCATTTTGTACTGGTTTTTTCTTAATAATTTGCTGATCTGGTTCTGCATGATCCTCCACAACCTGGTCCTCCTTTCTTCCGGCCAGAAATACCTTTGTTTTTGAGGGATCCAATATGTCTCTTGAGCATTGAAGAACAATGCCCATTTCCTCAGCCTCATCCCACAGCTCTTTTCCCTTCTCGAAATCACCACCTATACAGAGCTTCGGTATAAGAACATCATACACCGGCCCATAGCTGCCAACCTCAGTTTTCTTCATGCGGTCAAGAAGCTCAAGAGCATAGACCACTCTCTCAACACCACAAAGAATACCAATCAGATCATAGTAAAACTTTGGTGGTGGCACCAACCCTTTTTCTGTTATCATATCCACTATTTGATTGCCTTTCCCGAATCTTCCTGTCAAGTACATAACTCGCGCGACAAGATAGTAGCTGGCCCAGTCAGGCGCACAACCTGATCTTCTTCTCATTGAACTAAAGATCTTGAGTGATTCCTTTACCCTCCGAGTTCTACCAAGACAAGAAAGCAACACATTGTAACTAACTGTATTCGGAATAATCTTATACGTTCTCATCTCCATCATCACATTTAGAGCTTCAGATACAAGCCCTGAAGGATTAGTCTTAAGATTATGCTCGCAAAGACACCTTAAGAAAGTGTTGAAGCAATAAAGATCGAGGGTAATCTTCTTCGACTTCATCTCCTGGAGAATTCTCCGAGCTTCCTTCACATTCGCCTGCATAGACCAACCATACAATATACTCTTATAAACACAACTCTCTACACCGGATATCTTATCCTTGTGATGATACAGAACCCCTTCCGCCCTCCTAGCATGCCCTTTCGCGCAAAGGGCATTGACAATGGCCGCAACTGTAGTTTTATCTTGTCCGCACTTGAACAATTCCAAGTTCTTAAATATCCCTAATGCATCATCTACTCTACCCAACTTGACAAACACTTCAGCCACAATGCCGAAAGTCTTTGTCTCCAAAACTCTGCCATGCTTTCGGAGATCACTCAACAATAAGTCCACTGCCCTATGATCTTTCCTCTCAGCAAAAACTCGAATAGCATGGTTAAATTCCTTATCCTCTAAATCCAAACCCAAGCTCTTACAAGACCATGTAAAAAACCGAAGCAACCGTCTCGTATGCGCTTCATCCTTACATTGCTCTACCACTTGCACAACAAGGGAAGGACTCAAATTCACCTCACATTGTTTAAGACTTGCTTCCAGCTCATCTAAACCACCAACCGGCGTCGAAACAAGCCTACATATCTCTTTCACAACCCCTGATGAGCAGCTTTCTGTACAGAAACCTGACAATGTGGTGTACAAAGAGGCAGAACAGTGTCTCAACCTATGTACATTAACCCTTGCAAACATGATGCTTTCTTAGCATTTCTTCAAACAGGTGGTGGGTGCACAACATATGACAACTTTCATGGGAAAATCTCACATACCCACAAAAAATTTCAACCAAAGAAACAATCTTTACACTGAAACAGCAAATACCCAAGTGATAAAATCTCAAGTTTTGATCAAATTCATCACTATGTGCTTAAAATAGAAGGTGGGAAAACTGTGAAGTAAATAAGAAAAAAGGTCAATGGTAACAGAAAGATGTTGGTAAGGTCAAATGACTAAAAATGACTAAAAGGGGCATTTTTTAAAAGAATGGCATGAGGTGTAAATAAGTGGGTAATTGAGGTCCTATTTGAAAACCCAATAAAGTTTCAAACTTTAGGGACTTTTTATGTTTTTATGATAAAAATAAGGTAAGCCCTTTTCATTTGGTGGCAAATAATTCATATTCATAAGAAGATTCAGGAAAGTCTCTCTCTGATCATTTTCCAGGTAACCCTTTTTTGAATTAGTGATCTGGGTTTTTTAAAAGATTGGATTTTTATGGGTTTTGAATGTTTAATTTTGGTTTTTGATTATTGGGTTTTGTTGAAGGTAAAGGTGAAAGTTTTACAGAGAGAGAGAGAGAGGAGTAGAAAGGAGAAAGATGAGTCAGGTGTTTGAAGGGTATGAAAGGCAGTATTGTGAGATTTCTGCCAATTTGACTAAGAAATGTAACTCTGCTGCTCTTCTCAATGGAGGTAATTATTTTATTGTTGTAATTCTTTTGTTTTTCTTTCCATTTGTAAATTTTGATTTTTTTTTCCCTTTTGAGAATGTGGCTTTTGATCTTTGGCCAATGGCCAAAGGTGAATATGAATATGTGATGTTGGTGTGAGTTGGGTCAATCAATATGCATAGATAAATAGGGATAGTTGAGTGAATTGTTGTTGTTTTGATGAAGTTGTACACCTGTGATTTTAAGATAGCTTGAGACACTACTACTACAACAATGAGCTATTGAGCTACTTCTTCTTCTTCTTCGTTTTTTGACATTGATGAGGAAGTTATACTTTTAAGGAAGGTGTATGTATAGTGTTAGGCAAAATGGCAAAAGAGAAGATTTTGGCAAAATGAGAGAAAGTAGCTATTTTTAAGCTGATGTTATCATGCAATTTTGAGAGCTGGTCTGTGAAAAGATATAGAGATAATGTAAGCCCTGCTTGGAATGTGTGACAAAGAGTTAAGATGTGTTTAAGGTAGCCTGGGCAGATGATATCTTCTCGTGTTGAAACAATGTTCTCTGACTGCATTACCTGATTAAGTACTGATTTGGGAAAGTATGTGTGGTTTTAAGATGTATTGGGTTGAGCAAAATGAGAAAAATGTTTTTTCCTTCCCTGGTTGCAGGAGGGGATCGGTAACATGAGGATTGAGAAGCTCATTCTTCTTGGTGTTTTTCCCATGATGATGAGTAAATAACCCCGGTTAACTCACCTTAATTTTTTTGAGAGAGGCACAGGCAAAATAATATGGGATAACTTCAGAATTTTGCTCTATTCACCTCACGTACACCCGCCCACCATCCCTTGCCTTAGACAAAGATATTAGAGATCTTTGGTTGTGCTGGGCGGCATTTTTCTGTTTCTTTGTTCCTTTTGAGAAGAGATCTTGATGACATTTTTTGCCTGGAAAAATCCCTCCAGCTCATTTCTCTATTAGAACTCAAGACACAGAGGGAAGAACCTATAGAACAGGCCCTGTTCATGTAAGGTCGTCCAGCTCGTGCTGTGTTAGATCTGATGACGAGCTTTTTTCAAACTGGATAGTTGTTGTGTGGCGGTAAGCCCCATCTTTCTTGACTTTGTGGGAAGTATTCATGGCCAAATATGCCACCTGCTTAGCAGATATATATCTGTTAGCCCCTTTGTCGCGGCAGATAACTCAAACAGAAGGTACACATGATTTTGGTTTGCTGCGATCTGAATGTATTGCTATGAGTGGCATTGGGCTTTGTCTACGGAGTACAGACTCAACTTGTGATGTTTCAGATTTCTCCCAAAGGAGCACACTGCTTCCTAAGGGTGTCCTGAAGTTAACAGTCTATGTTAGATGGTGAAAAAAGTATTTATGGTCACTTCTATGACTGGTTCAGGAGAAGGTTAGATGAGTTTGACAAGTCTTTGGACATAGCCTGATGGTACCACATGCATATGATTCAATCATATTCCGTGTGATGATGATTAGCTTGATCTTTAGGAAAAGTTATGCATATGATGGTACTTGTCTACCTGATGGTATCGCATTCATATGATTCAATCATATTCTTTTTCGCGTCATCCTCTGGTTTTCACCTTGACAATCTTTCTTTCTCCCTTTGCAGAGCAGAAAAAGCAGAAAATTTCTGAAATTAAAAATGGCATGGAGGAAGCAGAGGCCTTGGTAATTTCTTGTGTTGTTACTCCATCAATTTGAATTATGAACATATTTAACTTGATATCCTTTCAGATATTGATTGTATCTACCTAAAAACTCGTTCACATTACAGATCCGGAAGATGGACCTAGAGGCCAGGACATTGCAGCCAAATGTGAAGGCTATGGTTCTTGCCAAGCTGAGAGAATACAAAAATGACCTAAACAATCTGAAAAGTGCGGTTAAGAGACTTTCTTCAACTGATAACCAATCTGCAAGAGATGCATTACTGGAATCTGGAATGGCTGACGCTTTGACGGTATGTTCTGTCATACTTAATGTGACTCTGATGTGCACTTTTCTCTTTTCTTGGAAAGTTACGTTGGGCAGGCCTCTGGGTAATCATGGTGGCTTGTAAAAAGTCCAATTCATGCCCTTGCTGCCAGCAATTAAGGAGATTTTATCGAAACAAAAGCTTGTGGCTTTTAAGAGAACTGCATGTACAGACCTTACTCAGAGCTTTACACCTTTGTTTATTGTTTGTGGTGGACAGGCTTCTGCTGATCAAAGGGCAAGATTGATGATGTCGACAGAGAGGTTAAATCATTCCACGGATAGGATCAAGCAGAGCAGAAGAACCATGCTGGAGACTGAGGAACTTGGTGTCTCTATTCTTCAAGATCTGCATCAGCAACGGCAGTCCCTCCTACATGCACATGATACAGTAAGTGGTGGCACCTCCTTTTAGTATAGAATAGTGCTGCTCAATTTCTATTACTAGTATGGTTGCCATTAAAACTAGTGTTCTTGGAGAAAATTTATATTCTTGCACGGATTAGTAATCAGTTCTTCACTTCTTTGTTGTCTGTATAAAGTTCATACTAATGCTTTTTTTCTTTTGTTTTTCGAAATCTCCAGCTCCATGGGGTTGACGACAACATTGGCAGAAGTCGGAAAATTCTAACTGCAATGTCCCGAAGAATGAACAGGAATAAATGGATCATCAGCTCTATTATCACAGTTCTGGTCCTTGCAGTTATTTTGATCCTGTACTTCAAGTTGCGGCATTAGTAATAGTTCTTCAACATTCTTTCTTGAAACCTACATATATGTGCTGCTGTGCAATGTTTGTCAATTGTGAATTTGTGATTGCTTGTTGTACCAGTGTTTTTCTTTTGGAGTTGTACCAGTGTTCTACTCAAGTCTTATTTCCTGGACAAGTCTCGTATAGTTCGACATGTCTGATTTTGATTTCAGACGTACATGAAGTGTCATTGGATCCGGTGTTTCACGTATCTTCTCATTAATATTACACGCTTGCTTACTCTTTTTCCTGATTCTTTGTTTTCAAATATTTTCAAGTCTGCGCTTACACACAATGCGTACTACATTCTGGACAGCGTATGTTTGCACTCAAAAAACAAATCCGGCAGCTATTCGAACTTTCTGACACTGATCACTAGTAAGTAGTAAGTACTAAGTAGTACGGAGTAACTGATAACTGATTGGGCATGGCATGGGCATACTTATTATATCATGCAAACGTTTTACAGCCTAGCCGAGTTGGACAGCTGAACATGCTCCAATACATGTACCACCTTTTTCTTTTCTCCAAGAGAACGGAGTAACTTTAGCTCTATGGGGCCTTCATTTTAGCCACAAAAATAAAGTAAAAAAAAAAAGCTGAAAATTTGGAACATATTTCAGACACAAAAAAGGACCACAGGGTCACTATGAAACAACCACAATAATCAGTTGAGGCTAGCTCTTCATTGCAATTGTCAGGAGCTGGATTGAACTTGATATACCACATCCAATATCAAAAATACAGATGTTTACAACGGAGGCTTGATTACCTACCATTATGTGCCCTTCTGCCTGTAGGCTACTCACTTGGGCACTTTCCAGGCTTGCTTCTCGGACAAGGTCGAGAGTTTGGGAGCTATGAAACGTCACATGCTTCCAACACTCCCTGATGATGTCTACACAGTCGAAAGTCCAAGCCCCGAGCCCCCGACTCCTTGTCCCAGAAGAGCAGTAGAACTCCTGGCAGCATATGGATTGATGACCAAATGTAGCTCATGCATTGAGATTGACTTAGAAGAACTTGGCAGTTACAGCAGTGATCCATCACATTAGTAAAGCTTAATCAATGTACTGGTTCAAGAAGCCTCATCCTCAGGAGATGCATCTCTAGATGAAGGGTCGTCATCATCTTCGTCTTCCTCATCAAGGTCAGTTGGAGACGGATCTCCATTAAGATCTACAGTTACACCATTAACCTTCCTCACAAACTGTCCACGGACACGAGGTCTTCTTTCTGCAAGCTTTTTACGGTTCACATACCGGATCTTCTTATCAAAGCACCTCTCTTTCCTTTTCTGCCTAAACTTCATTAAAGCTGCCTCTCTCCTATCAACCTTACTTAATTTCGGTTCATCAGCAGATGAATTGCCAAAGACAGGCATCTGGTGGTTGGCAGGCATTTGATTCTGCCGTACACATAAGTTCAGTGGATAGTAGCTAAATGGTGGCATTCCAGGTACATGCGACGGACAATGGGGGAGGTGGCTGTAGTGAGGCATCACTGGAGACGTGCCATTGTTTTGGATTTCTTTCTGATACATTTGCGCGGATGATGGAATCATAACTTGGTTCATCATTCCCGGCATATAATAAGGATAAGCACCATGTGGTGACAAACCAGAGACGTCGAAGGGTGGCCTGTTTCTAGACTGTGTGTTCATCTGAGACGAGCCTTCATCATTAGATTTATTTTGCACAACCTCCACTGATACAGGAGTACATGACCTCTCCAAGGAGGTTGAATCAGGTACACTGGTACTGCTCGGGAGGTCTTCAACGGGTGAGTTATCCCATGCTTCACCAATTTCATAGCTCATATTGCCGTTGTTCGGATGTTCATTTAATACTTCTGAATTATCTTCTCGCCTGGAAGATTGGACCCCATTGCCTTCATTGTAAACAGTTGTTTGGCTATTGTTCTGAACTGTGCTGGATTTGACATAGGCGAAAAATGCGGAACATTCGCCAATCTTCAAGTCGCTCTTTTTGAGAAATGGAACAAACTGACCTGATGCACGAAAAGTTACAGTAAATATGAGACAGACAGGCCTCGGGAGGCATTTAAGGACCAAGGAGGGAGAGCATGTAAAATAAAAAAAAAGACTACTATGCATCTCGTTTTAAAATTAAGAAACACACACTCGCATGCTAGACAGGTCACCATTAAATCAACATCATCGCTTTACCTATTACATGAACCAGTTTATGGAAATCAATTGACATCCAAAGCAAAAAATACATCGTATGAACTGTGAAAGACATATATCAACTACTATGTTTGTTTAGCAAGTGACAGACAAAACTTAATTTAGAGAGAAGACATGAAATCGCTTGCCTGTTCGGCGGTCACTTATTCCAGGTACATCAGGACGGCAGTCCACTGAATCTGCTTGAAAGGGTACTGAAGAAGCCTTGTCAATCTGAGAAGAGAAAAGGCGAAAAAAGGAGAGGCGGGGAGCAAAAAGAGGGAGAGGGTAGAACAGAAAAAGAAAAAACAAGGAAACAAGAGTCAGGAGTTGATCTATGAAGCATAAGAGAACACATTATATACAGAGCACATTATGAATTCACCATAAGCCTTAATCATTTGGAGGTATATGCAATTAAAGATCCATTAAAGAACCCACTGACCATGGAAAAGCAGCTTGAAAACTCAAGTTTTGTTGATATATAACTCATCAGTCATCACATCACTGTTGTGAAGTGTGCCAATGCAGCACTGTAACAAGGCCCCTAGCCTACTCTATGCAGCAGCATCCACTGATCCAATCAAACTTTTACTTCTTTCAAACCATTAATTTACAATAAGCATACTTTTTAAATTATTAAACAATATCCAATTCATTCTCACTCTTTTATCTTTTTGTGGAAGATATTTTCATTTAAGCATTTTTGGAAAAATTAAAGGAAATTAACCTTCACAAGTAACCGAAATATATTTCTTCAAACCAACCTCATCTTCCTGTTGGAATGTTATGCTCATTTCAGGATTCACACTTTTCCTAGACCTATCATCCGTATCATCCGAGAACAATGTGGTGCTATTTGTATTAGCATCACTAGGATCTGATGTTGCCAGATCAAATTCATAACTGACCATGTTCTTTTCTGCAAGTCCCAGCTGCCAAAACAACAGAGTGGACAAAGATCAACCAGGTGATTAAAAGGGCTAAAACCATTTTCAGCTGGAAACAAATGAAATCCAAACACAAGAGAGTACGAAGAACAATTATTTCACATTATATTTGTACTAGCTGGTAGAGAACTATTCCAATCCCAGAAAGATACTATCGGATACAGGAATGCATTAATTGATTCATTCAGAGGCATCTCCTACATCTAATTATTCTACTAACCATCCGTCTCCTTCTCCACATGTGTGTCCACAAATTCAATAGCTCATTGGTCCGTAATGGCTTCACAAGATAGTCAGCGGCTCCCAACCTCAAGCACTTTACCACAAGAGAAACTTCATCTTGTGTTGACATCACTAAGAAAACAAGAACAACAAAATGAATAGCAAGCTTATGGCTTGAATATATAAATGGGAATAGCAGTGAGAGAACATACTGATCACTGGAATGCGTTGCAACTCTTTATCCCGCATTATATATTTCAACATCTTCAACCCCTTTTTTGTAGGGAGATCAACCTCGGAAAGGATGATATCGATGCTAGGTCCCTCAGCATTAAGTGCATCAATAACCTGCCTTGGTGACTTGACTGAAGTTACTGAATACAAACAATCATGCACACAACAACTGAATGTTACTCTCTCATATATTCATATGATAACAGTATTAAAAGGGGAAAAAAGGACCAATTTCAGATCTGAGAGTTCACGTCAAGGGAAATAAAGGCATTAAATGGAACAACACATGTATCAGCATTTTAAAGAAGGCAGACAAGAACAACAAGAAGACACTCAACCCATGTTCAAATTTACAAACAGATGAGTTGGGTAAGACTTAGAGCCTCTGTGTTTCATAATTAGTACCAGGAAAGAAAGAAGAGAGAAAGAGACAAACAGACTAATACAATAAGTAGAACCATTAACCAAATTTATGAGAAGTCCAACTAGTTAAATGTTGAGACTTGAGGTCCAGATGGTGATATTGTTGAACTTCCATGGGCATAACTCAATCATTAGGTAGATCGAAATCCCCAAATTCCTCCAAAGATATATCGTCTCACACAAAGATCAAGGCAACCATGCAGGAGGTGATTCATCAGATAAAAGGCAAGTACACAGACCTCATCATGAACAATTTCAACAAAGATAGCATCATGACTGAGGCACTCACTTTGACAATCTCATGCAGTGAAATGTCAAATATCTCTTCCTGACCCTATCTACCCCAAACAAAGATCCAAAGGTGTGCAATTTGGAAACAATGTCACATGCCATACCAGCACAACTTCTGGAGGCTGTAGTAGGGACAGTCAGCCATCACCATCTTGTATCCCTTAATCATCCAATCACCACCAAAGGTCGGACTCAGATGCAAGAAATTACTGCAATCATGATCAGTTTAAGCTCAAACAGTTAGGACTCCAAATCCTTCTCTGCAAATGCTTCAACACCATACACCCAAATGACTGCTTGTCAACTCATACATAAAAATCTTAAGCTCAAACAATCAGGACTACAAATTCTTCTCCAAATACACTGCCACACCATATACCTCATTGACCACCAGTAAAACTAATACCTCATCATCTTTTATGTCCTTCCTCTTGAGCCCTCTGCCTAGCTAGAGACTAAATTAACTCAGGCGATAACCTCAACACTCATTTTAAACCGAAGTGAATCTCCGAACATTGCCAAGATCGTCATATGCTCTCATAGACTTGCCACATATTATTGCAAATGCCCTGTAAGTTGTATCACTTACCCAACACAAGCCAAACACCACCACCACCGAAATGAGGTAATTATGACTTCTATCCCATCATACCATTATATCTGACACTTACCCCAAACAAAAGAGATATTACTACTTTCTTTCTCACTCCACAGTCAACAAAGACCACTCAATACTCCAGTAATTCATAGCTCACTTTACTCCTCCCTTAATACAACAACCAATATATCACCTTCAAAGAAGAAGAAAAAAAGTTACCAAATACTAATCCATCAATAAAATCATACAAACATCAATCACCCAAACCTCAAAAACTACAAATCACAACCAAAATCCACAAATGAAATACTTCCAATGTCAAATTCAATACTACAACACTAATCAACCTTGAAAGATCACAACTTTAATCCATCCTCAGTTCCTCACCCACAAAAAATCTTAGCTTCAACCAAATTATACCTGCTTTAAGCCTTTTCACCACCATCAATGCATAAATCTCACAATCTTACTTCCAAATATCATACCTTTCATTCTCACACACCACCTAAAAAACAGATCTTTCTTTCCCCCACCTCAATATCACTTCAATACAAAAATGATTAAAGACATAAGTCATAGATTAAACACAATTACATACAAACATATAACATATAGAGCAAACATATACTATACTATATATATTATATATGATCAACATGCACAGTTACACACACTGACACACAAAAACATATTTACCAAGATTTTAAACACATAAACCAAAATAATCATAAGCAAATAACCAAATCACAAACCAACCAAGTCAAACAAAACTCAACCAAAAGAATAAAAAACACCCAACAAAAAAAAAAAAAACACAAAAACAAAAAAATTACCCTGATAAGAGCACTTGCAAAGCAGGTCAAAAACTTCCTCAGAGCTCTGATTATCATTATCACACAACAAAATCCTAACTTTACTTCTATCAATAAATGGATCACTACCACCATTATTACCACCACCATTAATATTATTATTATTATTACAAATTATTACACTTTTCCCATTATTCCCACCACAATTCTCACCACCCATCTCCATCTTTCTAATCTTTCCCCTACAAACAAAAAAAAAATATAAAAAACCAAAAATACCCAATTTACCCCTCAACCAAAAACCACCAAAACTTGATCAAATGCTATAAAACTTCCATTGTATCTCTTTATGAGAGAGAATGGACAACTGGGTATGTCACCATTTTGTAAAAAGATTAAATCTTTGGTGGGTTTTCATGTAGCTTGAGCTTGTTAGCTTCATGGGTATATTTGGAATTTTTCAAAATGATTAAGATATGAGAAATATCTTAGCAAGAGCTTTTAACGGCTGTGATTTAGGGAGCTCAGAGATCAACGGCTAGAAATCTGTCTGTTTTTTCTTTTCTTTTCCTTTCTTTTTTTTTTCTTTTTTTTTTTGGGGATTTTTTTTGGGTTGTCTGAAATTTTCTCTACTCCACTCTCTCTCTTCAGTTGGAAAAATGAGTGAATGAATGAAATGAGAGTGTCTTCTTCTACATTGGGATTTTTTATTTTATTTTTTGTTTTATTATGAATATTAAGCACTTTATTAGATATTTGTGGGATATTTTAATGTTGACTAAACAAGAGAGTGAATGAGAGCCGTTGGATGATTGAGAAGGAGGGTCAGGATTGAATGATAGTGAAAGGGGGGACACGTGGAAGAAAGAGAGGGAAAAAGTGAAGGAGAAAAGAGGAAAGGATAGTTTATTAGAGATAGAAAGGTGGCCACGTCATACAAAGATCTAATTCTTTATTGTGGATATTTTGGGATTTTCTTTTGATTTTTTGGGTTAGGTTTTGATGTCATTGGTACTTGGTTTAGCTAGTTTGGGTGGCTTTTTGTAGAAAATATCAAAATCAGATAGGTCAACATGCCATGTGGGTAGAACTTATTGGTTGGCACCTTACACAATTTGATTGTTCATTTGATATTTAAGTACTTGGATTTTAGGCAAGACCACTGTGATTGTTTGGTTAGATATCTTGAGCACTAGTCTTATTAGCATGATGGAGTGTGATTGTACAAGTGTCCCCCGTATTGCATAAGCAACTCAATTTGTCAATTGCTAAAGCAAGAAATGAAGGGAGAGAGGAGTAGTACAGTGGAACAATAAAAAGAAACAGCGCTAAATGAAATAGTAGAACAATAAAAAGAAACTAAGGGAGTACGAGTGAACGAGCTTGGGTCGATGACCCAGTTGACAAAGAAAATTGAGCTGTGTAAGTATCGTTTTCTGTTCTCCTATCAATGGGAACGTATACCTTATACACCTTCCGGCTCTAATTATTAGGTACACCGGGTGTACGGGTACACCCTATGAATTTATAACTAGTATTACTATATTTATCATTAGTCACATTTTTAATGCCATTAGTCAGTCCCTTTGTAATTAGTCATAAATTCATAGGGTGTACCGATACACCCGGTGTATCAAAGACTTGCTGTTCCGGGTAGCTTCTAAAGTTCAGATATAGACTGTAGACATGAAGTATGTTGCTTTAGTCTCCTTGGTAAACGGTACTTCATAGTTTCATAGATACACTGCTAACGAAGTTTCTCATTTGCTAGCAACACAATGGACTCCCGAAAGAATCAGATAAATTACATTACAGAAAGTAATTCAGTGATTAACTACAGAACAGCGTGTGGTTACCAAAACAAATGAATTACAGCATCACTAATTTGAATTAAGAGTACTGCTACTGCAAAGTCAGTTCCTAGACCCCATGCATCGCTATTTATACAATTATACTCGTAGATTCCAGATGGCCATGTCGATCTCCTGTGATGTTGTTTGGTGAAAATATTCTAACATGCTTAGACGAATTCTTTGGAATGGATAACTAGCTTTTCTGCCACCAATCGAATGCCTGCATTCTGCTGGTAATCGTATGGGTCCAAGGAGACGAATGCATCAATCAAAGTTCCGGGAACAAACAACGTCTCCAGTTCTGCAGCATCACAGTTGCTAAATAGGAGTTTTTGTTCAGTACCGGAAGCAGACTCTTTCTGGAATATCTCAGTGCCATATTTTGCAACATCTCCAGTAACCACGGTCGGTATACTACAAATGTAGAAGCCAAGCAAAAATTAATGGCAGATGTGATAAACCATCTCTAGACAATGAGTTCAGACTCAAAAGGAAGGCAAAATGAAAACAGATGTATGCACACTTGAAAAGTAAAAGCTAGCAAGAACACAAAATCGTAATATTGCACACGGAAGACTTCCAACTGTCATGAGTATGATCTGCAAATTTATAAGTGTACTAGTAATACTTGTATGAGCTATGACTTCCTCATATTAAACAATTAGGGGAGAGCATGATAACAGATATGAATGGCTCCGAAATTATAGCACTTCTTGAAAGGTTTACTTTGATTTAAGATGTGCAGATGTGTACTTGCAAAAGATAGCTATAACAGATGCCTGCTATATACTGCAACACACTATTAGAAACCCTGCATTTAGAAAAGCTAATGCTGATAATCCTATTGCAAAGCAGCAAAAGGACAGCTCTCCTGTCTTAAATTTCCATAAAAGAGGACTGTGGATTTACAACAGAAAATTTACTTAAATTGGACGACAAATAAGAAGAAAAACTTACTGTAGTCGGAGAGTAGGAAAATTTGAGTAGCCATTTTTTCTGGTTACTAAAGGCCGCCAATCAGATGTACTACCAGCTTGCACAAGGAAGCTCTGGGCATGACTATCACAAGCATCCAAAACCTGACATAAGCTCAGTGGAGCATCTACCACAAAGTTTAACTTTGGGCGGCCTGCCTGGTCCGCGAACTTAGTACTAATCCCAAACCTCACTTTCAGATGAGTACAGAGAAGCTTCAATATGACATCCTTGTGCAGTATCTGGATCCTTCGACTTCCCCTGTACAATGGGATCAAAGATGCACTAATGAAGGGAATATAAACTTCATTAGGGGTCAAAAACACAGAACTACTGCAACCCTCAGATGTCGGTGCCTGGGGAGAATCAGACATCTCCAGTAAACCATTCAAAGGTCTCTCCTCCACAACATCTTCCTGGATAGCATCGGCCATTATTTCCTCAGAAAGTCTCGTCATGTTGAAAGATTCAGTATCTGGTCTCATGGGCTCAACTAAGTCAAGAATTCTTTCCCCAAATGTTTGACTTAGATGATTTTCATTGCTAGATCCTGGGGTGAGAGTGGTATTCAACTCCACAGGCAAGACCCTGCCACCACTACGAGTTCTTCTACTGGTGCTTGGCGTAACTGCACTGTCACTGAGAAGAATGTCTGGGAGACTAGACTCCTACGGAACGAAACAAAACAATAGACAATTCAGAAAACAACCAGCAAATACATATAAAAGCAGACTCAGGCACTCAGCAGAAAGATTCAGCGCAAGTAATTCACAGAAGCATAACGTAGTTGGGAAGGCAACATCAAACCAACACCAACAAGAAATGGAGCTTCACAGTAATAAAAATGGGTATAATTTCAGATGAGTCGTCAACGCACATTACTGAAGCTATATAATCTCAAATCAGTAGCCACTGTGTTTTTAATATTAAAGCAAAGCCATTTGTCCCTTCTCCAAATTTAGAAAATTGATGTTAATCTTAAACTTATTGAGGTGAGAGGGAGAGAAAGAGAAAGTGTTTGAAGGAAAAAAACAAATTCTCTCAATCATCCCGCTCACTTGGTTGCACTCTCCACTAACATTGTTTAGGTGTAATTGTGGAGCTTCAAATAATGAAATAAAACATGTAGGTAGCTGAGCTCAATTTCCTTAATCATGTGGGGCCATCCCAAGTTCATAACGAGTATGGGATGGACAAGTACTTCCGAAAACGGCACAGGGCCCATGAGATCAACCCCGGCAGACTACAGCTACCATACTTGGCTTTCACATCAGATTGTAGACAGGACAGAAGACTGAATCAAAGAAGAGATTTAAATTCCTAATTTATATTATTCTTCTTGCTTTCATGAGAGTTACCTTGTACACAACCAGACTTGCCATACCAGTAAAAGTAAAAGTGGCATTTTTAGCTTCAGACCTGCCATATCACTCCCTACGAAATTTGAAGAATTGGTAGGTAGGGAAGGCCATAAAATAAAAGAGATTGATGAAACATATCTGAATGGACAGAAATACTCTGAAGAAGTAGCATTTTGTTGATGGCAGGATGAAAAAAGACTATCAAATATTCCTATATAGTCCACTAAAAAATTCACAAAATTTAATAGAAGTACAATGGCAAAGCAAGTTTCAACCATATATTTCAAGTTCACATGTTGGTCCACTAAACCATCAGTAGTTTCCATCAGAACAATAATACTTATAGGCTATAGCAGTTCAAGGTCAAGATAAAAAGATAGAAAATGTTACCAAGAAGAGAACTGTTGCGCAATACTTGAGGACTTCAAGATTCATGCGAACATCATCTAAGCTCCTGAATAACATAGCATAAAAACAAGAAATCAGGATCTTTGAAACAAATGCTAGAAGCATCAAGTTGAATCAACTAGCTCAGCCAACTTGAATAATTCATTAGTTACTGAAATTTGTTTTGGATGTTTGAGTTGTAACTTGTAAGTTTGTAAAGACATATTACCTGTGAGTCTGCTGACCTAGCCCAAAGTAAGTGGCAAGAGTGGCCATCTGCCAAGCAAAGAACAGGGAAATCAACATACTAAATTACTAACATAGATCCCACACGCTCAATTATGCCATAAACTTGTACTTTATGCTCACCCAATGAAAAAGTCAAATTTTCCACAACAAGGATTTCCCTATACAGAGAAGCCTGAACAAACTATTACAATCTCGAGAAGAATCTAGAGCTGAATTGTAAACCACAGAACAGCAACCAAATTGAAATACGTAGCCATAGGCAAAAGCTACATAAAAGAACCCCAACCCTCTATCTTTCACTCTTCAACAGCCTGACACCGCTAGAAATAGAAATGGAATAGAAAGGAAAATGAATCTCATGAAGGATTCCATCTCACTTCTCAAAAACGTAAGTTATCATTCAAGACACCACATTCATAGTTAACATCAGTTAATACTCAAGGACTAAGCCACTAAGCCAATAAACAGTAGCCAGCCAACCATCCCTTCATGACCCCCTCCCCTCCTCTTCTTCCAGTAAACGTGTTCTAGGGGAGCAGTAGTTGAGAAAGTGGTAGCCTTTTGGGAAAGTCTCTTCTCTTTCAAGTAAAACCATGAAAGACAGTAGCACATACCATTGTCCAGAATCAAAATTGGCATTGAAATAAAAGATCACAATTTTTATCAATCACATAAGAGCTAGCATAGGTAAACGGCAAAGTAATAGTAAATGAGTTCCAATTTCCAAATGCTCCCTCAAATCAAACTCAGATCAATCAATCCACTTCTCCATGAAAACAAATCACCAAAAAAGATAATAACTTTACTTCAAAAAACATAAGAATACCTTCATATTACCGGCTCTGCGACCAAATCTTTCGGTCAACAGAGCTAAGGAATCAATAGTTCCTTTAGGCTCAGGTGGCTGCCTTCCAATTTCAGCAAAAGCTTCCCTTATTCTCACACAATCAAACCTCAAAATGTTGTGCCCTGCCCATATCCTTCCTGTTTACATCAACCAAACAAAAGGGAAACTTTAAACCAAAACTTGTTCAAAAATAGAGACTCACACTACCAACAACAACAACAGTCCCAGTATTATCCCATCCAAGATAGGGTACTGAGGGAGCCTGATGTATGCTTGAGCTAGTTGCACAATCAAATTGGGTTCATCCTCTTGTAAATTAATCCAAGCTTGTAGACTACAAGCCTACAACATCATACATTTCTTGAAAGTAATCAACTTTGCTATCTACATGTCCAATCAACCTTGTTCTAAATTTCCACAAAAAACTTTCAAGAAAACCCAATTCATTACACATAATTGATTGATTTATTCCTCATTCAAAGACCATCATTTTAAAACATCAAATTAACAAAAACCCACAAATTCAAACCCCCCAAAACACCAAAATAGAACCATATTCCTTTCTAAACCCAATTTTAAACGACCTTTAAAATCTAAAGTTTCTAACAATCAAAAGACCCATAAACTATCAAGACAAATACCCCCCTCCCCCTAAATTAAAAACCATAAATGACCACAAAAATTTCTACTTTAGATTTTTCAACTATCCTCAAGACCCTTTGGAACCCTATGGTTGTAACTTAATTGTCACCGGCCTCAAACAACAACAACACAACCTTAATCCCGAAAAATGATCTGGTCCAAAATTTGAATTAATGCACAACAAGATGATTACTTGTCCACCTGACTAGTTTTTTTTATGCTACTTTCACTTTCCCAATAAATTCACATATAGAAAGTTAGAAACAAAACACCACTCAAAAAATTGAAATTCATTTGACACACATAAATATACCCACCAATGAAATGGCGGGTAGATTGCAGTTTAACGTGACAACTAATTTAGGACGGACACACTAAAAAAACAAGGGCGACCCCATTTAGCGGGCCGCTCTAGCGCTATATAACAAGACAACTAATTTGAGACGGAAAGACAAAGAAATGATAGAGGAAAGTATACCATGTAAGAGGTCAAAGACATGATCAGCAATATCAGAGAAGGGCGGCGCAGTCGAAACAGACTCACGAGAAATGCCATTACAACGCTGAGACTTGGAAGAAATGAGGTTGAGATCATTAGGACGAATAAGGGTTGAGTAATGTTGAAGCTCAACTAGCTTCTTGGGGCATACTAGTATGGCTCCGAATTCTAGTAACGCAAAGCCTTGGCCTGGTCTTTGTGGGACTGTTGTTTCTACGTCAAAGAATGCTATCTCTGATCTATTAGTTGTTGTTGTAGTATTAGTTTGGGTTGTGTTGGTGTTGTTGTGTTGGAGTTCCATGGCGCCAAATGGGGAGGTGAAGAATGAGATGAGGATGTTATGTTTGTTTGTTTGTCTGTTTGTTTGTTTTAGTTGTGTTTTGATTGATGTGTGTACTTATGTTGTTGGGTTGTGGTGAGGTTGCTTAAGAGGGGAGGTATTGTATGGGAGTTGTGAAATAGCGTGTGGGTATGGGTGAGGACTTTTAGTTTTGGGTGTGGAGAGTAGAGACTTTGGAGTTGGACTATCGACATGGTTTAGGATGAGGGTAATGGAGGAGAGTCCAGCCCATTTGGGAAAGCATATTCGTCGCTTTTCTTGAGTGTACATGTTTGTACTCAAATTGGTAACATGTGGTGTTAGGATCATTTCATGGGTATGTTTTTGAGTTTTTCTATGGCAAAATTGCTGGGAATAATCCCTATTTGGGACGATTTTCTCGGAATAATCCCTACTTGGGAAATAGATGGGAATAATCCCTACTTGGGCACATGTATTTGGGAATAATCCCTACTTGACAATTTGTCCAACAGTGATCCTACATAAACCATGTTAAAAATAAAAAATACAAACCGTTAACTTTTTAAATTCCGTACAATACAGTATATATACAAAATGACCAAAATACATACGGAGTATTGTTTATATATTATTTTTTAAATATTGAAAAAAAAATCACAATTTTTTAGGATCTTTTTTAAATTTGTTTTCTAATAAATCACACTTTATACTTTTTCTAATTTTAAATTTTTGAAAATGCTGAAAAAAAACAAAAAAAAAAACTTTATACTTTGTTTTAAGAAC
>ONZK01001959.1:759-28809 GCA_900322385.1 Pharnaceum exiguum | reverse complement strand
TATAAAAATACCCACTAGTCATTAGTCACATAAAAATGTCCATTAGTCATCGATGTTAATTTTTTAATTAAAACGATGACGTGGCACAGGGTGTATATATACACCCGGTGCACAGAAGACTTAGAGATGGCCCTGTTTGTTTTACAATCTGCTATCTGCTGTTTTAGCATATCTTGTCTTTTTCTATCTCACATCAATCTACTTTTGAATCCGCTATTTACCTATTTTGTCCTTATCTCTCTCACATCAATCTGCTAATTGCAATCTACTTCTGCTATCTGCTAATTTCCCAAACAGGTCCTTAGTGTTCTTGTATCCCCTTTTGCCTTTCTAGATAAAAAAAATATACTTAGTTAACTAATCTATCAAGTTCCCACTTCCCACTATTGTGCTACTAATCTATGAAGTACTCGTACGAGTATATGCCATTAGGTGAGCCCACACAAGGTGCACGATAATTTGTCATGGCAACCAGACACCAGGCCAGTACCCACGGGCAAATAAAAAGGGACTCGCATTGCAACATTTGCAAGCATCTCTATGTTTGTGTGTTGGGCAATTGTCAATATAATTTAACTCTATAATCATATAATTTAACTCTATAATCTCATTCATCATTATAAGATACGCAATGTTAGTGCATGTCCTTTATCTTTTCCATGGACTCTGATCTGATTTATAAGAATTTCAAGTTTCTATTATTGACCTCTCGTTACTCTGGTATTTCTTGTTGCATCTATGTATCTTACACAGATGCGTAAGCTGGCTAACTTCGCTTAGAGTGTATGGGGGGCTAAGCTTCCTTTACAAGCACAAGTATGTGGTCAACTGTCCTGCAAGGACAAGGAGCATTGAAGTATGAGTCCATATCTCTCAATGGTCAAATGAATGTGCTCATGTGTTATCAAGATAAAATGAATGTGCTCATGTAAAGTCAAGTACTATAGTTAATTCATCAGTATACGATAGTACTTCACGGGTGTCACACACGTATGCCTGGTTTTGATTAATAGCGCATGGTGACATCAATAAACAACTAATCAAATGCTCTTCATTATCTTAAGGAACTTGATTATGTATGTCGTTTGGTGTAATTCCACCACTCATGCTGCCAATTGAGCATGGTGTGCGATGGATACCACAAGGTAAATTGATATTTAAGGTTTAAAGAATTAAAAATTAAGTTGCTAAGAGAAGCGATAATGAGAATTCAAGAAATGTTTGATCAAATGATATTAAAAAATGATTATGATTTCAAGGATAAGGTTCAATCCGAATGACGACATTGGCAAACCTCGCATCATGAAGCTTTGATTGTCACTCGAAGAAACTTACGTAAAGTGCCAACTAGAAGTAGCTCACTTAATTCAATCATGCGCACCAAAAAAAAAATCGATTAGAGAACAAATATCATTTGACAGTCGACAAGTATGAGTAACAAACTAACAATAATCAACGACAACAACAATCTCAGTGAATCACGTCTCAAATGAGGTATTAAGAGAGTCTGATGTACGCAGCCTTACCCCGATTAGAAAATCGGGAGACTGTTTCCACAATGACCCACTTATTTAACAACAATCAAAAAAAGAATAAATCCGAGAACCCAAGGTAACAAAATTAATCGAAATGTCAAGCATATTGGAAAAATAGATTAAATAAGAAATCCGAAAAAAGGCAAAAGTAAAAAGAGCAGGAAAAAAAATGTCAAATAAGTCAGCCAGTTGTTCACCAAGTTTTCTTCTGTGTGAGGTCCAGTCAGCTAGTTCACACTCTGCCAGCAGCAACATTTATGTAGATCTACCACCATTTTGCCGTACACTGTATTCATTGATTACAATAGTGGGATCGGACTATTAATTAGAGACATTTCACTTATTTCTTTGTAATTTTTCTTCTTTTCCTTTTTTGGCTGAGGCTTTTGCTATTTTGCATATATTTTATGTTGGGTGATTGAATCACTAAGCTAAACTATAAGTCTATTATAGTGTTTGCAATGATAAAGACTATTGTATCGCAATCGATCTCTGATGGAACAATTTGACAATATGATACCGTTAACTAGGTGTATATATCTTGCACCAAAGCCGCTTTGCAAATGATGGAACACGCATAATTGCTGCTACCCATTTTTTAGCAAGATCAGTAGCATGTGTCATGAGCACTCAAAAGCAATTATCCATAGCAGTAAAGAGATGTAATTATGGCATAATAAACTAGAATATGACATTTACACTATAGGTCGATCGATGAAAAATGAATTCTCCAATTCATGATCATTTGTTTTAGACAAGTGCTTCAATTATATTGCACAACGTCGTCACATGGTTTACACTATATGAGAAGGTTTTCTTTCTAGCCAAATACTCACATCTCCCTGTTTACAAAAGCCTAATTTGAATCATTATTATTTTCTACAACCAATCATGGATTACAGAGTGATTGTTGCATTACACTGTTTGATTATCGACTTTTGTAATTTGTGCATACGATTATCGCATGATTTGAGTTCCATTAGCTAATGTTGGTATGGAGGCGGGTGATTAAATATTCGATCTAGCTTACCAAGGTAAATGATGTTTTCAAGTCCTAATCATCAAAGCATGCATCTATCTCTTAATTCTTACTAATATTATAGAATGCGTGGTTGAGTCTTGAGAGTTGGAGTTGAATTGACATTTTTTCATGCCGTGTAAGCCTTAGGTTCCTTCTTCCTTGCCCAGCTTAACCGTCTGTTCTCAATTCAACCAACTTGGTAACATGAAAAGACAAATTGAGAAGAAGATCGTTAAATAATGCACTTAATCCAATTTGGCTAGTGGTACAATAATTGATCCGTAGAAGTAGAGCTTTCGGCCAAGCAGGATTGCAGGAAGTTGGAGGAGTTAAGAAAACCTGTCACACCACAAATTAACGACTAGTACTAACATAAGACACACCATATTTGGTAGTATTGGTACACTGGTAGTGAAAATAGACATGAAAGAGATACAAACCATTAACCAAGAAAAGAGGTTTCTAAGAGTCAAAAGTCACTTTTAAGTCCGGGCCTCAATAATTGTCCCAACAACTTCACTTAGTCACTTATCACTGTGATCTAATGCAAGGTGTTATGAGATGTGGGAGTGTGGCTGGGTGAGGAAGTTTTTGTTTTGATTTGGTTTAGAGGTGGTATGAGAGGGAGTTTTCCTTCTTCATGTTTGTTAGTCTGTTCCTGTATGCAGACTAGCTTTTGAGCTCTTGTTGAGCTTTTTTAATAAAATTTCATAATTATCAAAAAAAAATCTAATGCAAGCACTATATGAAGTACAGTAGTATTTTAATGAACAAAATGACCAGCAAATGCTGTCACTCGCTTCAACACAATTTTTACTGTATGATTTTGTGTTACTGTATTAATTTCGGTAGAGCAGAATAATTCTTAATTACGCGTTCTTATTCATGTACATGGACATATATATCGAAATCGGCTAATGGCAAGAATCTCGATCTACTCTTTTGTAAATCTTCTTATTGATTGTACATTTGTACTTCATGGTACAATTCAAGGTACGACATCTTGTGCTTTCAAATGAACAGTATAATATTCAAGAGGGATGGGACTCGTATGATGGTGTATAATTTTCGTGGTGTGATGAAGAAGCGTATAGTTTATTTTCACAGTTGAATACTTTAGATTCGATATTTGACAGAATTTTCTCGTTGTCGATCAATTCGTTGACTAGTGACTACACTACTTGCTAGTACTTTGTATTAGTGCTAAAAATACTAGCTAACAGTATTAGAAAATGATTATGTCAGAAGACCATAAGTGAGTGTGAGGTGTGCCTATGGTGGTTTAGAATCTAATCTTGACTGACATCTTCCAATTAGATATGGGTAAGCTCTTGTCAATGTTGATCCTTAATATTTGTCAAGTGGACTAGATACTTTCGCGTTGGCGTTTCTAGATTATTATCCAAGCTAATTAAATACTAAACGCTGCCAACTCGAAGTCTACACGTTACATTAATTAGTATGTAAACTTTTGTTTACGTTACTACGGAGTGTGTTTTATTCCTATATAAGAACCTGAACGCTAAATTAGTACTTTAACTCGATGTAACGAGACTCATAAGTGAATTAAAATTGGAAAAGTTGCACTTTCAGCTAACGCCCAAAACTAGTTCTATAATTCCTTTTAGCTCGACAAGAGGACAATCGATAGTGTTGAGCATACACTAGAATGTACAGCATGTGAGTGACTGATTGCAAAGAGAAGTAATTTTTGGTTCACCTTATAATTAAGTTTTATCAGCACCTATTGCTGCCCACATTGACACATTGTTTTGGCATTACGAGCTTAGATCACGGAGTTCAATTATCTGGCACATTATAATTATGCTACCCAAAAAGAGGGTCGACCATCCTTTGCTAGCGGCACGCACACAACTTTTACAGAAAAGTTTGGGTTCTTTTTGTGGCTTAGTTGAACCTGTCATTCTCTAATGATGCATTGTTTGGACCTTTGATCATCACCACGACACCAAGTTTCAACTGAGTCTGCGACATAGTAGGAAACAAATGAGAAATATACTCCCACTTTTAAAAATGATGACGATTGTTTTGCATTTGGTCGTATATGATCCCTTCAGTCCCTCATACGAGTCAAGGCAAGCTAAACTAGTATTATGGCGTCTCAATCCTACTACTACGTTTCTCTCAAAACAAAATAAATAAATCCTACTACTACGTACGTACTACTGTACATATCGTATATTAGATCGCACAAAAATTAGATCGCGTATTGTACGTACCGTATATTAGATCGCACAAAAATTGTGTGAACCCGTTTTATATATGAAACTGTGTATTAATAACCCCTCGTCTAAACAATAATAACTCTTCTTATCCAATTTCATGTATAAAATGTGTTCACAGAAATTTTTCTTATATTAGATCATAGGCTTAAAGAAGGCCGAAAACTTCTAATTTATCACTTTCACCTTAAGAAGATTTTCAACTTACAACTAATTTGAATAGTTGGTTAAAGTTAAACGGAGAAAAATACCTTTGTCATGACTCATGAGCTTGTTGAGTTCATTCATTTTTCATTTTTCTTAATCCATGGCAAATCAACTCTGAGTCATGACTTTAGCACCACTACTACTCTACTAGTACTGCAGTAGACACATAAATTACGTCCATTTCCGTTATAGATCATGGGCTGAGTATGTTAGTGGTACATCAGTATATGGAAGTTCGTGAGTTACAAGAACCTGCTCATATATATAAGGCCCAAACTATAGTAAAACAAAGCCCGAAAGAAAGCTCTTCTCCTGTACGTCAAAATCTGGTCTTATATATTACTCCTACTAACAGAGTAACACAACAGCTACCTTAACCCCTCTGTTAGTAAACACATCAACGTCCTATTTTATGTTGCTCAATAATGCTCATAGAGATCGACTATCAGATTAAAATGACTGATGACAGGGAGACGAGTGAGGCCATGAGTGTGCACTCTCTGCATATTATTATATTCTGTAATTTCTATAGAACGGCTGTGATTTCCCTGTCTACTTTTTCAATCATCGTTGATATTCCAAGAAGCTCTATTAGGAACCTGAGTGTTGTGTACGAGAATGGGATATATCTAGCTCATGAAAGTTACAAGCAGAATCCTGAGATGGGGGAGGTGTGCAGGACGCGGAAGGACTTCGGAGTGGATGAATTTCTTTGGAATTATTGCCTGGAGGGACTGAGTGTGTCAGTTCTATGCACACGACAACTTGGAGGTAATATCATCGTATGACTGAAAACCGGCTGTTGTTGTTTGTGTTTCAGTTTAATCATAATTTTATCATGATGCTATGTCCATGGTTTCAATTTAAGTTTAAACATAAAATAAAAAACAATGTTCTCTAGTGTAAATGTGTTGCTATTGACATCATAAATGTACAAATTAAATAAAAGAAGAATACCCAGATCTTAATGGTAATGAGTGTAATTGCACACTCGATTTGGTGGAGCGGCTCGGCAGAAACTTGGAAGAAATGTAGCAAATGTAGTGATTGTAGTTGCTTATATAATTTGTCAAATTCAACCTCTAATCTTCTGATTTCGTTGCCTGCATGAATCAAGATTATCGCTTAAGCATGAGGTAGATAAAAAATTGCTGTTACCTTTTTTTTTACATGCATCTAATTAGAGCTCCAGGGTTCTCAAACAAAATTTTTAAGCTCTAGGATATATATCTGTGAATGCATCAGATTACAAGATCTGATCCTGTTATTCTTTTCACAGACCATTATGTTGGGTTGAGCTTGACTTGCGTTTCTGCGGTGGATAAAGATGCACAGCACTTGATGCAGATTGTTTTGACTTCGGTCTCGGATATATTGGCCACTTTTGGAAGCTGCTTTGGCTCGCATATATAACATATTGCCTATGCTAGTTCTTGTTCTTTACTACAAAGCTCAATAATATTAGGTCAAAGCCCCCAATTAAGTTTGGTAAGACGATTGGTTACACACTTACATGTAGGCGTTGATTGAGCATCACATTATTATCCAAGCAGTCGAAAATGCATAATGGTCCTTAACTCCATATGATGAAACTTGAATTATTTGATTACAACCAGTGATTTCTCTGTCTGGTAGAATCTGCCGGAGTCACTAGACTCTCTTCAAACGTAAAGGTTATGAGCTGGTGGAGAACTATCAAAATTGAATCCTTACTTAGCGTTAAATCTCAAAGAAATTTCTTTGGTATTACTTCTTTGTTTAGTACATCTACACATTTCTACCAGTCTCTTAGAAGTTTATGAAAATTTATGGATTCTGGACTTTCCAACTATGTTTGTCCATCACAATTGCAGTATAATTGAAGTGTGGACACTCTGTCAAGCAAATAATCATTGTTTGCTAACTTAAAAAACGAAAATTATTCCATAGCATACAACAATGACAGGTGCGGTATATCATATATATACTTGTTGCAACGTAACACGGAATCAATAGTCTAGCAGTTCACCCCCAAGTATTAAGTATGAACTTGTGAAGATATAGGGAAAAAATGTTTCAGATGGAACTAACCCCATGATTACATGAAAATGAGATGACAAATCGTCTATCGTCACAAAGAATAAGTAGTTCAGAGTATATGTACGAGTAGATAATAAAGGAATATTCTTCTGGTTCTTTTCTGTCAATTTTCACCTAAGCTCAAAACTTCTAGGGGAGGAATTCTAAATGAATACCCGATATATAGCTGCACTATTTGCAGCTATCGGGTAGGACCCAATGCCCGCTCACAATAAAATATTGTGGGTGGTGTATTGAGTTAAAAAAATGGAAAATATGGGGTTTGTGTTTATCATGTTGGGAGGATTATTTATCATGTTCTAGTGGTAGTTTGACATGTTAAATATTTTTAAAAAAAATGTACTAAAGTTTTATCACGTTTAGATAAGTTGGTATCACGTTCTAAGGGATTTATATCAGATTTAGAGTTTTTTTCGAGAAATCATAGCTACAAAGTTTTATCACGCTGGGAAGGTTCTTTATCATGTTGGGAGGGTTGTTCATTATGTTATAAGGGTTGTATGACAGGTTTGGTTTGGTCAATTCTACAAAGTTTTATCACGTTAATTGGGTACCTTATCATGTTGGGAGGGTTGTTTATCATATTGTAAGAATTGTATGACAGGTTTGATTTGATCAATTTTTGGGGACACAATATTTAATTGTGAGTGGGTTTTGGGGCCTACCTGATAGCTGCAAATAGTGCAACTACCAGGTAGCTCTCTAGCATTGCTCCTGCGATTATGCAAGCAATTTCATAGTCAATGTTCCAATGGTTGACACCTCGGATGTTCATCAATTTTCATCATCATATGGCAATTTACAGGGCTCCATCCGATCTTTGGCTTTGAATTTACCAGGCATCCCGCATCTCAGCCATGGAACTGCGCCGGCACTGATTGTCTGGCCGTATCACATCACAATAAACAGCAATGTCAATTACTAGTTTACTACGTCGAGTTCTTTGTCTGAAGAAGAAAAAGAGAACACTATCAGATTATGAAAGGTTGTACACCATGGTCTATGGACGATCCCAATATTTAATGAACTGGGACATCTGAATTAGGCTAATTAATGGGTCACATGCGGAAACTGGTTAAAAATATACGTACTCGTATACCTTTGTCATGACTCATGAGCTTGTTGAGTTCATTCATTTTTCATTTTACCTAATCCATGGCAAATCAACTCATATAGTCATGATTTTAGCACCACTATACATTAGATCATAGGCTTTATATGTTAGTGGTAGGGGATCGGAGTTCGTGAGTTACAATAACTCAATAAGCAGCTCATATAAGGCGGCCTAATTATTGTAGCGAGACAAAGCGCTCTTCTCTTGTACTTCAAAATCTGGTCTTATATTATTATATTACTCCTACCAACAGCTACCTTAACCCCTCTGTTCGTAAACACACCAACCGTCCTACGTTGCTCATAGAGTATCAGGAAAAAAATGACTGATGACAGGGAGACGACTGAGCACATGAGTGTGCACTCTTTGCATATTGTATTCTGTTATTTCTATAGAACGGCTGTGATTTCCCTGTCTACTTTTTCAATCATCGTTGATATTCCAAGAAGCTCGCCCAAATGTGAAAGGGGTTGTGTACGAGGATGGGATATCATGCTCTTGAATGTAAAAAGAAGCAGACGGAGAGGAGGGAGGTGTGGAGGACACGGAAGGACTTGGGGTAGAAGGAGCTCTTGGGAATTATTGCATGGAGGGAGTGACTGTGTCAGTGTCAGGCACACGACAACGCGGTAAGATCATCGTATGACTTAGAACCGGCTGTGATGTTTATTTTTCAGTTTAATCACAATTTTATCATGATTCTATGTCCATGGTTTCAATTTAAGTTTAAACACAAAATTTCTGTTTGCGATAGTCATGTTGAATAGCATAAAAAACAATGTTCTCTAGTGTAACGCTATTGACATCATAATGAGTTAATTTTTGTTTGTGCACGGAATTTTTTGATAAGATAAATAAGTTATTTGTCCAACACTGATCCGTAGCTGTTCCGAAAAATAGGCCATGTACATTTAAAAGTGGGATGCCCAGATCATATCAATGGTAATGGGTGTAAATGTGTAATTGCAGTATTGCACACTCGATTTGTTGGGGCGGCTCGGCAGAAACTTGGAAGAAATGTAGGAATTGCATGTAGTTACTGAAATTCAGCTTCTAACAATCTAATCTACTGATTTCGTTGCATGCATGAATCAAGATTCTCGCTTAAGCATGAGGTTACGGTGCATGATAGGATTCGGCACTTTATGTTTCCAAATAAATTGCTGTTACCTTTTCTTCTTTTACATGTATCTAATTAGAGCTCCAGGGTTCTCCTCTTCTCCAAAAGAAAAAAATATTACAGTACAGCTCCAGAATATATACATATCGATCTATCAATGCATCATATTACGAGATCTGATCCTGTTATTCTTTTCACAGACCATCATGCCCGGTTGAGCTTTATTATATGCGTCTGCCGTGGACAATGATGCACAATACTTGAAGCTGAGGTACTTGCAAATTGTTTAGAATCCGATCCCGGATATTTATTAGCCAGGTAAGGAATTGAAGCTGTTGCCAAACGTATTGCGCTGCCTATGCTAGCCTCTAGCTTGTTAATTTACTACAAAGTTCATCAGATCAGTGTTATTGGGTCAGAACTCCAATTAAGTTTAGTAGATAATTGATGAGGCATCACAGTATTCCCGTGCAGTCGAAAATGCGCGCGTACTAGTACTTTTACTTTTCTTACATACGGTGATAACGAGATTACCAACTCTGTAATGGTCCAAAACTCCATATGATAACTTATAACCAGTGATTTCTCTGTCTGGTAGAATTTTCCGGAGTCCGATCCCCGCCAGTGATTTCTCTGTCTGGTATAGAATCTGCCGTAGTCACCGGACTCTCTTCAAACGTAAAGGTTATGAGCTAGTGGAGAACTATCAAATTGTGATACATATCAGCTCGATCCGGTGAACAATCTTACTTAGCTTATATATCTCAAAGAATTTTCTTTGGTATTACTTCTTTGTTTAGTACATCTACATGCACATTGGTATCAGTCTCTGAGAAGTTGATGAAAATTTATGGATTCTGGAGTTTCCAACTGTGTTTGTCCGTCACAATTTGCTTTGGTGAAGTACAGTATAATTGAAATGTGGACAGTTGGACACTCTGCCAAGCAAAAAATCACTGTTTGCTAACTTTTAAAACGAACAATATTCCATGGCATACAACAATGACAGGTACGGTATATCATATACTTGTTGCAACATAACACGGAATCAATAGTCTAGCAGTTCACCCCCAAGTATTTAGTATGAACTTGTGAAGATATAGGGAAAAAATGTTTCAGATGGAACTTACACCATGATTGCATGAAAATGAGATGACAAATAATCACAAAGAATAAGTAGTTCAGAGTGGATAATAAAGGAAGATTCTCCTTGTTCATTTCTGTCAATTTTCACCTAAGCTCAAAACTTCTGGGGGCTGGGGCGACTATGCAAGCAATTTCATAGTCAATGTTCCAATGGTTGACACCTCGGATGTTCATCATTTTTCATCATCATATGGCAATTTACAGGCCTCCATCCGATCTTTGGCATTGAATTTACCAAGCATTTCAGCCACAGACCTGCAACGGCACTGGCCGTATCGCATCACCATAAACAGCCATCGTCTCAACTAGCTAGCTACGTCGAGTTCTTTGTCTGAAGAAGCTAAGGAAAAAAAGAACACTATCAGATTATGAAAGGTTGTACACCATGATCCCAAATATTTAATGAGTTAAGCATCTGAATTAGGCTAATGGTTCAAATGTTGAAAATGGTTTGCTGTTGTGTAGAACAGCCATTGAACTATCAAGGACGTAAAAATCTAAGTTATACGGCTAAAAATCATCAAATCATTTTGAAATCAAAGTATAGCTAGCTCAGCAATATTTGATCCATAATATGCAGACCATCACTTCTCCTTTTTTTTTTTACATTCACCATTACCACCATATGTTACACTGATCGACTTATACGACTAAATGAATAGTTGGTCAAAGTTAAACGGTTAAAAATATCTTTGTCATGAGCTTGTTATTGAGTTCATTCATTTTTCATTTTACCTAATCCATGGCAAATCAACTCATTGACATAAAGTCATGACTTTAGCACCATTACACATCAGAGTGATCAGACATAGGGATTACGTCCGTTTCCATTAAATAGATCATAGGCTTTATATGTTGGTGGTACATGGGGTTCGTCCCTTACAATAAGCTGCTCATATAAGCCCAATTTATAGTGAGACAAAGCCATAAAAAAACGCTCTCTAGTAAACACATCAACCATCCTATGTTTTTGGTAGAGACTATCAGATTAAAATGACTGATGATAGGGAGACGAGTGAGCCCTTTAGTGTGCACTCTTTGCATATATATTGTATTTTGTAATTTCTACAGAACGGCTGTGATTTCCCTGTCTAATATTTCTAGCTGTCCCAAACCACGCTCCAAGAAGCTCCCTGGAACTTGATACGAGTTGTGTACGAGAATGGGATATCATCTCCATGAAAGTAAACAGATGAAGCTGGAGACCTTGAAGGTGTGGAGGACCCGGAAGGACTTCGGGGAGAATCCTCTTGGAGTTATTGCGTGGAGGGAGTAACTCACTCTGTATTAGGGATTCCACAACTTGGGGGTAAGATCATCATATGACTTGAAACTGGCTTGTGTTTGTAATATATTCAGTTTAATCATAATTTTAATTTTCATGATTCTATGTCCATTGTTTTTATTTCAGTTTACTCATACAATTTCTGTTTGCTTTAGTCATGTCGAATAGCACAAAAAAACAATGTTCTCTCTAGTGTAATGCTATTGACATCGTAATGAGTTAATAGTATTTGTTTGTGCACGTAATTTTTTGATAATATAAATAAGTTATTTGCCAACCCTAGCTGTTCCGAAAAATTGGCCATATATGTACAAATTAAGAGAGGGATACCCAGAACATAATGGGATTGGGTGTAATTGCTCACTGCCTCACTCTAGTAGTAGCTCGTCAGAAACCTGGAAGAAATGTAGCAATTCTAGTCATTGTAGTAGCTGATATAGTGATATTCAACCTCTAATCTAATAGATTTCGTAGCGTGCATGAAACAAGAATTTCCCACGGTGCATGATAGAATTGGGCACTTAATGTTTCAGGATAAATTGTTGTTACCCTTTTTTTTCATGCATATAATTAGAGTTCCAGAACATATACATATCTCTGTAAATGCATCAGATTTCGAGATCTAATCCTGTTATACCTTGCACAGACCATTATGCTGGGTTGATGAAACTCAAGGTACTTGGCATATCATTTGGGATCCGATCCCGGATATTTAGTGGACATTTGTAAGCTACTTTGGCACTGGACAGGTTCTCAGAACAGTTAGAAAACCTCTTACAGACAATGTGATCATACTCAAAGCAAAGGCAACCAGAACAGTTACAAAACCGGCCTCTTACAGACAATGTTGCCAGCAGCATCGATCTTTTCTCCAACGGTCAGGGTATCGTCCAAGGACAACTTCTGCCTTTGCCCAACATGTGTTTTTGGCTTTAATCCTCCTCACTCTTGCTCCTCTGCGTGTTGTTGTTAATGTTGTTAATTGGTCTCTGCTTGTTTAACAAATGGTAGGAGTAAAACATGTACATGGCTAGCTTCTGGTTATGTTTACCATCAGTGTATGCAACCAGCAAGCTTTGAGGTATGCACCATTAACCTGGTTAATTGTACTGTAAACAGCCTCCCACCGTCGGGGAATTGCCTTCACTTAGATCAGTAATATTTGGTCAAAGCCCCTAATAAGTTTGGTAGATGGTTGGTTACACACAGGCGTTGATCGAGCATCACATTATTGCCATGCAGTCGAAGAGGATGCGTAATGTACTCTTTTTCGTTCGGCGAAACCAAGATTACCAGGCCAACTACAACTGTCCGCCTGTAAATGAGTGCCACCTGTTGGTCCAAAACTTCCAAATGGGCAAATGATGAACATGAATAATTTGGTTACAACCAGTGCTTTCTCTGTCTGGTAGAATCTGCCGGAGTCCCCTGACTCTCTTCAAACGTTAAGGTTATGAGCTTGTGCAGAACGATCAAAATGTTCCAGCTTTCCATGATATACTTAGGATTAAAGCATTCAGCTAATCAGCTCCTTTGATCAATCGTCTAAGGGCAATTCTCCTTTTTTATTTTATTTTATCGATCTTACTTGGCTTTAAAACTCAAAGAAATTTCTATTAGTACATCTGCATATTCGTACCAGTCTCTTAGAAGTTGATGAAATTTTATGGATTCTGGAATTTCAGACTTTGTTTGTCCGTCACAATTTCTTTGAAGAAGTTTAGTACAATGAAGTGTGGTTACACTCTGTCAAGCAAATAATCAATGTTTAGTATAATGAAGTGTGGTTGCACTCTGCCAAGCAAATAATCACTGTTTACTAACTTTTGAAACGATACTTCCATAGCATACAATACAAACAATAATGACAGATTGACAGGGTATGACATAAATTTTGTTGTAACTTTACAAGGAATCAGATGTCTAGGATCAGTTTAATTACCCCATGTATGTGAAGATGGAGGGAAAAAATGTTTTAAAATGGAACTTACACCATGATTCCATGAAATGAGATGACAAATTCGTTTCTGTCAATATTCACCTAGCTCAAAACTTGTGTGGCAACTATGCAAGTACTTCCATAGTCAATGTGCCAACGGATGACACCTAGGGTGTTCATTTTTCATCATCATATGGCAATTTACAGGGCTCCATCCGATCTTTGGCTTTGAATTTCCCAAGCATTTCAGCCACGGACCTGCAACGGCACTGATTGCCTGGCCGTATCACATCACCATAAACAGCCATCTCAACTACGTCGAGTTCTTTGTCTGAAGAAGCAAAAACAGAGTACTATCAGATTATGAAAGGTTGTACACCATGGTCCATGGACAATCCCAATATCTAATGAGCTGTGACATCTGAATTAGGCTAATGGGTCACATGCGAAAACTGGTTTACTATTGTAGAACAGCCATGGAACTATCAAGGACGTAAACTAAACTCACAGAGGATACTGAACCAGTAGCTAGACACACCACCCCCAACCAAATCATGCGATGAGATGAATGTTGACTTGCCCTTTTTATTTTTGGACAGTCATTAGTTAGATCTACATGTCTCTAAGACACTCTGTTTATTCATTATAGTGAAAGAGAAAACCCAAACAGAATTCAACACAAAAGGTTCTAATAATAGAAAAACCAAGTAGAGACAAAAGTGGTGTTCTGGGAAATGTTTCTTAAAATAGTGAAAAACATGAAAAAAGCTAATAGATTAACAAATCATCTATTTCCAGAGGCCAAAGTGGATGAATAAATACGACGAGAAGTTCCAACACTAAGGAATACAAAACTTAGAAAATGGTTATCATGAAAGCAGCACATTTTAATCAAGAATGATGAGTCACGACTCACGAGCATTGAGGAATTACAAGAATTGAAGCAACGAAATGATGGAACAAACTATAGCAGCATTGCGGAAGCATCAACAACCAAATTTAGTTCTTCCATGATACGCAGCAATGTAATGCGATTAGAGCACATCCTATGATAAGTAGGGAAAAAACGAGTATGTACCAGTGAATTTCAAGTCACATGAGTAACCTCTCAACAAATCGGGATCCATCTCTTTATCAGATTTGTATCTGTTGACCCTTGTTTGGAGAATCTGGCAATTATCGGCTATGGATTCACCTCCTACAATGACAGTTCCCAAAGTTCAAGCATACCTTGACATGTAAAGATACTAGATTAAATCTTTGTTAGCATATATAACAGAAGTTCCGCAGATACCTTGACAAAGTTGATATTGAAAAGTAAAACAAGTCATAATGGAATTTATGTTGCTTTTAGATGGGTTATCACTTCTATCATTCAGTGCAGTTCCATAAAACGGGTCCACGTCGAATTTGGAAAATCAGAAATGAACGAAAAGATGCGATTTGCGAACCATCCATATCAGAAATCTCTATTAGGTCTAAAATTTGGTTGTACATCCAAATTCAGTTCTTAAACCAAGTGTGCCATGCACCACTATCTCTTGTTACTACTACTATAGGAGTTTCACAATATCAAAGTTATTCACTAAAAATCATCCAATCATTGTGTAATCAAACTAGCGACATTGCCCCTGCCTCCGCAACATCTGATCCATAATAGGTATATGCAGACTATCAGTTTTCTTCTTCTTTTTACATTCACCATTTCACTGAATAATCCATCCATGCCCTCCAGACTCCTTGTTTATTCCTTCTATTTCTGTTTGTTACTACTTATTAAGGAGACTACAGTAGATTACATTTCAGAGTCAATTTTAAGTAGAGAAGGTGACGGGGCTCATAACCCATTCATGATGTCAGCATATCAAGTATGAATAGGCCCTTATACATTCCAAACCTACATGTTCCCGTCCTCATTATGAACCCAGAAATGAACTGATGTAAAACAAAAGAAGTGAAAGAGCAAAGTAAAGGAGAAAGGGAAAAGGAGAGAAGAAAAGGCACAATCAGAGAAGAGCAAGGGGAAAATAAAGTGAAAGAGAAACAGAGAAAGGGAAAAGGATTAGGAACACTTAAAACGTGTATTATAATTGTAAGTACATCGAAGTCCCATAATCCCATAATGTGTCTACCACTTCATTTATTTAGCCTAGTCTGGTCACTGGTACTATCAGAGATGAACCATCATCACAGGCAAGACCTTTTCCTTTAGGCCAAAACCTCCCATTATACATAATTCCTTCTTTGGAAGAAGATAAATTATGGGTGCTACTATGGATGACAAGTTTCCAAGTTAAACAACAAGAAAGTGATTATATGCCCATAGAAAAAGAGTTGTTTCTACAATGTTAACTGCTAATACAATCACTCTGAAGCCAGGAAATGACCAGTGTCAAAGTAACTGCTACTTCATGGTGAATCCCTTTTTTACAAACTCTTTGAGCAATAGAAAAGCAATGTAACCTCTCTCTACCACAAGTGTAAGTTCCTCTACCACAAGGGCAAGGGTGGGGTGCAAGTTCCATAATACCATTGAGATAATGGAAAGCACATCTCTCCCATGTCGAACACATTCTTACAATCCTCCCCTCATATGCTATCATTGGAAACTATGTAATCAATGCATGAAACAACTTTATGTTGACAACCTCTTTTCTACACCCTGAAATCTGATAGTCAAAACAAATGTGCCTGAAGTCTGCTTCAGAGCCAGACATAAGTGATGTCAGCGAAAATAACATCTAAGGGCGGGCCTAAGTGAGGGATGTAAACTCCAAGATCATTTTCATAAGTCGTTTACAACATAACCCAGGTTAGCTATCCTTTGCACCCTTTTAACAATAAGTTGCTCAAAAATGCTGCACAGATCAATGCAATCTTAATTCTTGGTGAATGTCCTATTAGTCACGGAGGCAATCTCCCCTCAACAACAAGGCAACACTGTAGTTGACCGTTTCATCTCCAATCTCTATGATCTCTATCACTTCCGCATCTATCCTTACCACTTCGCCAAAAGAACCACTACTTACATCGTTTCTAAACAGTTGTCAGAAATCCAGCTCAACAGCCATAGAGCCACTGAAGGTTATCATACAGAGCAATGCCATTTTGCAAGAGCAAAACCTAATGTTTTGAACTAGTAAAGAAAATGCCAGCTGATATTGGCATACATCCCCCTCCCGCCTACACTCCTACGGTCTTACCTAAAGTCTTTAAGCACAAATATTCTCCCTAACTGAATATCCATAATCAAATTCACCACATAATTGACAAAAATTTACTTAAATCTAAATACCTCATTTAGAGGGATCCACATCAAATCCACCAAAAATATAAGGGCCCTTCAAATGAGATAAAAAACCATTCTTGAATTCTCATTTCCTCAATAGCATCACTAATAAAGCACGGTTCTTTCAGACATCTATTAACCGAATTTCAGTCAAGTTCAGTTCAATCGGATAGAATTCAGTTCAGTTCAGTTCAGTTCAACTGTCGTCTCTACATTGTATAACTACAATTCAACCCAAGAATTTTCAGTTAAGCTAGGCACATTTTGTAACTACCCACCAAACCAATCAAAACAAACAACAAAAAACTGTCAAAACAAAAACTACCCATCAATCAAAAAAGCCCAAAAAACAAAACCCATCCAGAAAACACTCAAACAAACAAACAACAAAGCAAAAAACAGCAGAAAAGAGAAGGTAAAAGAAAAGAAGGGACCTTTGGAGAAGGGAACAATGTGATCATACTCAAAGCAAAGGCAACCAGAGCAGTTACAAAACCTCTTACAAACAATGTTTCCAGCAGCATCTTTTCTCCAACGGTCAGGGTGTCGTCCTTGGACAACTTGTGCCTTTGCCCAACATGTGTTTTTGGCTTTCTTGTCGAAGAACCGAGCCCTCTCTCTCTCCTCCTCACCCTTGCTCTTCTGCCTGTTGTTGTTAATGTTGTTGGTCTCTGGTTGTGTTGCTGCTGGTGATGGTAATGGTGAGTTCATTTTTGGGCTTTGGTTGGGAAACACTGTTGTGGGGCGAGTTTTGTAGGGTGGTTTTTTTCTTTGTTTTGTTCTAGTGTGCCAAGGGTCACTCCCTCCAAGTGTTATTACTTATTACTCGTACTTTTTCATTTTTTTTCAAAATGCCGGTGAGAATTACACTACGTAATACCTTATCTCAAAGGTAAAAAGTGTGTTTTCTTACTACTAATTTTCATTGTAGTAAGTTCAATTTGGTTTCAATGAGATTAGAACATGCCCTCAATTTCAGTATTTAACTTAGATTATTTCTCTCCATCTCCTCCTATAATTAACCATACCCTCGGCAAATCAAGTATAGACATATCCATAAATTTAAATATTGTTTGGCCGTTATATAATGGGTTTGGGATCAACAGTTACGTTATGACCCGATTTGTAACGGCGTTTTATATTTCCATCAAATTCAACAAATAACATCCGTTATGAGAGTTACGGCCGTTACAAACTCCGCGACACCGCTTTAACGGTCGTTATGACCATTACAACCGTTTCCAAGGACCGTTACGAGTGGTACATCCGTTAAAAATTCGGGCCGCGATACCCGCGATCTGTTACACGACACCTGCGACATCCCGTTTTCGTGAATCCGTGGCCTTTTCTGCGAATGGGACTGCGACCGCATTTTAAAACCTTGGACATATCCAACTTAACCACCATCATCCAAATTTGACTTGGTCTTCCTCTACCCTCCCTCACCTCACCTCACCTCTTCACTCACACACCCTTCAATGTCTCGCACTTGGGCATCAATAAGCCCTTCTCTTAACATGCCTAAACCAACGTAGGCGATGTTCCATGTTCTTATCTTCAATAGACGCTACTCCAACCATATATCTGATCTTCTTATTTCTCACATTATCTTTCCTTATAGTATACCTTATCATCCAACATAGCATGAGCATCCCAATAGAGCCGGCTTAATAGGTGTACAATCTAAACGAAGAAGTTTGCATTTCTTATCTAGTAAAGATTCATTTGTGTTTTTAAAAGGCATACTCATGGCACAAAACCATAGCTTTAGTAGTGTCTAGTACGGAGTAGTCCAAAACTAGAAATGGTCTCTTCACTAGCTGTCAAACTTGCTTCATAAATGAACTGCAGAATGGAAATATCCAAGAGAACATTTCTAGTTCTGGACTACCATATCTTTCCTATTTCCTTCCCTTCCAACGTAAAACAGCCAAGAGAACTACGGAGTACGTAGTACGAGAGACCACTTAATAACAACTTGGTACGTTATGTACAGGCAAATTTGCTGGGAATAATCGCTACTTGGGTCAAATAATCAGGAATAATCCCTACTTGAAAAATAGCTGAGAATAATCCTTACTTGGCCACTCGTAGCCAACAGTGGTCCCTTGGTCACCGAAGATGGGTTTTCCGGCTATATACTGTACATGTGCCGTAGCCAACAGTGGTCCCTTGGTCACCGAAGATGGGTTTTCCGGCTATATACTGTACATGTGGCATAAAAACACATGCCACGTGTACAGTATATTTTTGTATATGTACGTATTCATACTCCCAACTCAGCGTATGGCATGTGTTTTTATGCCACGTGTATAGTATATTTCTGTACATGTACGTATTCCTACTGCCAACTCCGCGTATGGCATGTGTTTTTATGCCACGTGTACAATATATGGCCGGAAAATCCATCTCCGGTGACCAAGGGACCACTTCTGGCTACGGGTGGCCAAGTAGGGATTATTCCCAGCTATTTAGGTAGGGAAAGCAATTTTACCTTATGTACACTCGCTGTTCGAGATGAAGTCGTGTTTTAAAACTATGAAGTCAGTCAGTGACTAGAATTCGCAACATACCTAGTGACAAACTGACAACTTGATCATCAATCCTCTGCAGATAACGGCCTACCTCACTTCAATAACAGACAACGCCTAGAGATCATTCACACAAATATGACATACCCAAGGAACAAAGTGAAAGCAAGCATTTCAAACTCCAAAAATATTATTCCCACACAAGAGTACATTAAGCCATCACAAATGTAAAGACAAAACATAGTACCCATCAGCATTGGTACACTTGATGGCCAAATGATGATCTGAAGAACATCTACTAGCACATCAAGTACCCAATTCTTCTGGACCTTTTTTCTTCTCCTAAATAACACCACTTGTTTATAAGAAAATATATCCGCAATTCCACTGCAATTGCTAACACTAAAATTCTATGCTTCCAATTGCCACACCAGTCAGATAACAAGACTCCCCTTCTACTTGGCAGCACCAGAAATGTCCTTGACACCACAGATCTGCTCCTCGCCCATGGCTGACATGACACTCAAAATCAAGTCCTTCCCTGCCTCGAACCCTTCAGTGATCTGCCAATACAGAAAAGATAACAAATACTAATCAGTCAAAGCGCCGTAGCAAGAACAACGGCAAAAAGTAACGCGAATTAATCAACCAACAAACACTCGAACCATAAAACAAGACTTCGTAAGAACCATATCACACACAAACATACCTGCTTCAGAAGCTGGTCATCAGTTGGAAGCCTCAGATCATCCTTAGTCTGACCATTGTCAGTCATCAGACTAACCTGAAATGGAAATGGAAGATCTCATAGATCAGTATAAATGTCCACAAACGCCCAACAGAAGCTCTAAAAAAAGAATCATCTACAATAAAGTTCATTCAAGCAATACAAGACAAGGTCCAAAAACTTACAAAGCCATCTTCAGTCACATCAAGGAGCTGGTAGTCAGTACGGTTAACATGAGGAACCTGCAAGAGTAGAAAGCTCATTAGAAATATTGCCCAAGACTAGCTGCAATGTTCAAATGATAACATAAAAGAACTTGGCATACATCACAATTGTGGGATGAAGGCACGATATCCTCGAGCTTCTTCTGGGTGAAGATATCAATTGCAACAAAGTGACACTTAGCATGACCGTGCTTGCCAGTCTTAGAGGTAGAAACTTCAACCACCTGAAAGGAACAACAGAGATAATAAGAGGCAGAAACCCAAAATATTCACCATATTACAATGCAACACAAAAACGTATTTCATGTACTGTTTACAAGAAGCTCAATATCAGAACCATGGTCCAAAAAAAGACTTCACAGCTAACTCCATCAACCATCTAAACATATTTAGACTCTTATCAATGTATTTGCTTAAAGCTTATACCAAGTATGAGACAAGATTGAGCAAATATAAGAGAACTAAATGATTAGCTGTGTTTATATAGCAAGAGAACGGTCAACAGGAAAAGTTCATCCTCTGCAGTGCAAACTCAGCTGACAGGTCACACGAGGCAAGAAGTAATTAAATGGTCATCAAGTAATACAGTCCCAGAAGCCAGGAGTTTGCAACAGCCAATCAATTTGGTACGAAAAAATACTCAAGCTTCTGCTGCTCTCTTTTTCTACTTATGATGAGCACAAGCAAAGAGACTCAACTCATAGTCTGACCAACAATATAGTACAAAAAATTCAGAACAGAAACCCAAAAGGAAATATTATCTTAGAACCACAATGACTTGAGTCATATGAAGAAACCTTAGACATAAAACTACAGGAGCAGATATCCTATAACACCATGACTCATCACTATCACTCCAACTCAATAAACCACCTTCAACAAGTAAATTTTACAGGCATTACATTGCTCCTGATCAGATTAAATGCCACAAACAACTCATATCAGAAGTCATACCACATTCACTGAAATCACAAACAAAACAGTAACTCAAATCCTTCACATCACCTTTCATTTAATATTATGACAGCAAGTCAGTAACTATTATTGACAGAAGAAACCCACAAAGGCATGAATGAAGCACAAAAACTCAAGAACAACCCACCCAAACCTATACCAAAACAAACATCAAATACCGTCGCTAATTGCCTACCACAACTAGATAAAATGCTTAATCATACGAAACACAGATCGTAAGAACATAAAAACAAACGATATAAACAAGAACAAGTATCAAGAAATGACAAAATCAAACATCAAAAGTTCACCCAAAAACCTCACTGATCTGCATAAACTTAGCATCATGACATATAAAGACTCCGCTTTCCAAAATTGTCAACAAACACATCCATTAACAACATATTAATCATTTCAAAACCTTTCCCACAAACAATTAACAGGAAGCCAGCACCAAAGACTCAATATTTCAAACAATCACCAAATAGAGACCCAACAAAATCACAATATTCAGAGAGTAAAATCCAGTAACAAACTGACAAACAACAACAAAACCCAACATGGTTAAAGATTCAATCTTTTGAACAAAATCCAAAAGGGTATCAAAAAGAATTAACCTTTGACCATCATTAAACACAAATCAAGAAAAATAAGAAAAACACTTTTAACAGCAAAAGAAACAACAAGATGTGATCAAGATTGAAACTTTCCAACAAAAGTCAAAACAAATTCAAAAGGGTATAACAAGAAACAAACTTTCAACAACAAAACAAACAAAAACCCACTAAAAACTAAAAGGGTATATCAAAGATTTATACTTTCAAACGATTATCAAACAAAACCCACAACAAAAACAAAACACACAAAAGGATATGTTAAAGATGCAATCTTTTCAACAAATATCAAACAAAAACTCATAAGGGTACATCAACGATTCAACCCTCCAAACAATCATCAACAAAAACCCAACAAAATTCCAATATTGAAAAAGTAAAATACCATAATCACAACAACAGCAAAAAAAGAAAGCATAAAATATGACATATTCATGATAAATCTAACAAAACCCCAAAAGGGTATCACAAATAGACAAACCTTAAACCAATCATCAAACAAAAAAAAACACAAAACAAAAACAAAATCTTGACTTTCAATATATCAAAACCAACAAAAAAAGGAAACTCAAAAGGGTATAACAAAGATTTAATATTTCCTACAAAAACTAACAAAAACCCAAAAGGGTATTCAAAAGACTCAATCTTTCAACCAATCACCCAACAAAAACACGATCTAAACAAAACCCAGATGAGAAAAGGAGAGAGAGAGGAGTAGGGGTAAAAGTAAAGCAAACCTTGGTAGGACGACCCTTGATGACAAGATGACCACCCTTACGAACAGTACCAGCTTGTTGAGGGAAGGTCTTAGAGGCACCAGAATCAGCCTTGGACTCAAAGTGGTGCTCTTCGTCAGACATGATTGCTTTCCTTGGCTTTCTTGCTTGGTTGGTGAGTGGACTCCTTTCTCTCTCTTCTTGGTTAGGGTGAAGGAAATGAAGGAAGGAAATGAAATGAGAGAGACAAAGAAAGGAAGGAAAGAAAGAAAAAGGGTGGCAGCTTAGCGGCTTGTGGGTTTTTATTGATTGGGCTTTATAGTCGCCTTATCGGGTTATTGTTTCGCAAATCGGATCTTTAGGGTTTTTTCATTTCCCCTCTCTTCTACTCACCACACGTCCACATATACTGATTGATAAGTCCACACGATATTATTATTCCCCACATAAAAGGAAAAGGAAAAGGTTGCGTAATGGAATGGAGTATTAATTCTTTTTTATCTTCTTTTTGACTTGAAATTAGAATTTATTCTTTTTTGTCAAAAGAAAAAAAATGGAGTTTTGATCATGGAATATTGGTTTTCGGCTTTATATTTTTGTGGTTGTAGAATTTCTTGGAAGTATAATAATGTGAGTGTGAGGAGAGATTTTGTGATCCGTATCTCTGATATGATAAAATTATAGGTGAGTATGAGATTATTGTCAAGTGTATGATGTGAGCGAGATTGTACTTGTGACTAAAAGTATACTCAGCCTACGTTGGGGTTATATGAGAGGTGAGTGAAATTGTTTTAGTTTGGAAAGCACTTACACTCGCAACGAAAAAACTATCAAACACTCAGCAATAATCTAAAAGTGATGACACAAGTTTGTTGAAAATACTTTGATCTAGAGTTCAGCAAAGCTTGGTCTACTGGTATTTGACTATGGTGTCCATAATGAAGACCACAATTTGAATTACTATAGGACATTTGGGAGGAGATTAATCCATGGTCTATCGCGAAATGGGATACCCATGGGTTGGCTGCCATCCGAAATGGGATATCTTTTTTAAAAAAATCTTTGATCTAAAGTTATTCATAGACGAGTCGCCCATCCGAAATAAGGTGATCGAATACCACATATATAAAAAAAGTAAATTAGGCTAGGCGTGACTTGGCCCTCAAATAATGAAGGGGGCCTTACCAATATTTTCTCATTTAGTATATCTTTTATGTAGTACAATTGAATTTGGTATTTTATATCATCCTTTTATCATTTTGTCAACTTCTCTGTTTATAAAAAAAGAAAATAATAACAAAGAAAAAGATAAAACTTGTCCTTGTATTAATGCACAAGTGTTTATAAATGTGTGTGAAAAGAACAAAAATTTAGAGGTTAAAGGGTCATTTTTCAACAAAAAAAAAAGCTTAAAAATGAAACAAAATCAACAAAAGAAACACACAAAAAGGGAAAATAAGAAAAACAAATATAAAAGATCGAGTACGGTAAAATTTGTTGTAGCACTTTAACAAAAATAATCTTGGTTTGAAAACAGATATAAAAGATACAAAAGAAACGCTTTGGAACGCTTTGCAGATCAGCGTTCCACATAGCGGCTAATTAGAGCTTATTTTATCATATTATTTGTTTACCAAACGAAGATTATAATTGAGCTGGGAGATTATTATGAAATAAGCTGTGAATTAAGCTCTGAAAATGGCTTGCCAAACACACACTACATGAGGATACATAAGAATTGAAGATTAATACAACCTCCGTCTCAATTTGTTCTTTAGATTTGAGATTGAAACAAGTTTTTATGTATTGGGCCCTTTACTTGTAATTTACTATAGTGCCATTGTGTGTGGGTGGGAAATGGTGGGAAAGGGTAGATAGAAGGGTAGTAATTAGGATCAACTAGCATGGGCAAAGTCGTTATTTAGCCCAAAAAAACATACCAAATAAAGAAACCATAAGAACAAATTGATGTATCCAAAAAGGAATACCTCAAGAACAAAATGAGACGGAGGTAGTATATGCCATATGGGCAACAATAGTGATGAGTGGCAAACCGATAATCGACTACGACATCAGGTTAATGAAATGTTAGTAATAGGCAGTGAAGGCTAGCGGATCATAATAACTTCCTTGTTGCTAATTAAAATTGGTCACCTAGAAAAAGAAAAAAAATAATATCCAACTTGCTACACATAGTGGTCATTTTTTTAACTTCTAAAAAATTAAGTTATGTTAAGTTCAGTTCTTTCTATTTAAATTCAGTTAACTTCAGTTTTTTCCAGTTAAGTTCAGCTTTTTTCAATTAACTTCAGTACAATTAAGCTTTCAACCAGACGAACAAAACAAAGCCTAAAGATTCAAAAAAATCCAATATTAACAGGATTTTAATAAGAAACTGGATGACAAAACAATCAAACAAGAAAAGAAAAGTTCAATTCAGATCAAAAGCACCGGCCCATTCATGTTGTTTGCTCTTAGTTTTACTGGACTGATAAAGTTAAGCCCAACCCAGTCTACGAAATGAACATGTGTTTGTACGCTGTACGCTGTAGACTGTAGTTATGCGAACACAAACTCACTCTACAATATTCTTCAAAAATTGTTGTCTAAATTATCAATAATGTAGAGATAGTATACTTGTGTGAGAATTGAGGAATGTCAAAGAACAAGAAACTCTCAACATCGATTCTAAAAAACGTGTGAAAATCATCACGACAGCATCTGAAAAAAAAAATAAGAAAAAAGGGGCTCTTTACAGTTTACAAATCAAAATTCTTCGACTTTGACACCGTCACGAGGCAAATCATAAGCATCTCTAGGCCTAGTCTTTTTTACACCAGCAGGTCCAGCGCTGAAATGAACTTTATCAGACTTATAACTCTCAACATCAACACTAGTCACCTTAACCCACATTAACACTTTGGTCTTCATACCTTCAATGTTTGTAAGCTTCCCCTTAGACAATGTGCCCTTGATACGATTAGCATACCTTATAACACTGGCATCTTTAAACCAGACCTCACAAGGAGAAGACAAATACACAATTAATTTTGATCTTGTTTCATCAAACTCGTAGCATATGATATTTTGAGGAAATAGGCCAGATGGAAGATTATTGTCTCTCAAAAATTGTGGCAAAGGTTTTTGGGTCCTGCCCTTCAGTTTGTTGAACACCCATTTTGCCTTGTCTTCGAATGTACTTGAAATTGTCTACATGTAAAGAATATACTACGTCAGAAAGTGTTACAATTTCAATTACGACATACGGGATACATTAATTGTCGTTAACTCGTTACAAACATTGACAATCTCTATTCTATCGCTCTACTAAAACAAGAAATGATGGTACTATAATCCAAGTAATTTGGCACAATAAAACAATTGGATTTCACTTCGATTTTTTCTTGTTTGTGCTAAAAAAATTTGTGATTGTGATTAAGCTTGCGCTAGAAAATACTTGGGTTTCGCTCCTCTAACGCCCATACGGGCTATACTCCCTCTGAAGCACTCGTACATGATATAAGAAAATTTTGATTGTTGAAATCTACCTAGGTTCGCCACTCTTACGCCTATACTCCATGCTAGAAAATGAAAAGTCAGACAAATAGCCCACCATTATATAATTACGTGAGATAGTATGATCTAGCTTAAAAAGCCCACCACTATATATACTCAAGAAAAACACATGACTAAACAGACACATGTTCATTTCCATATACGACTAAACAAACACGAACAAGATAACGAAGAATATGAAATTGTACATACATGGAGATCAGCAATGTTGGAAATTTCAGACTTGGCTTTCCTGGAGATCCATAAGCTCCCAGCTTTGAGGCTCCCAACAGTTGTCAGCGCCTTCTCCATTCTCTCTCTTTCCCTCTAGGAATGACACTAATGATCAAACTCTACATGAACTGAATGTACATGTCATACTTAAGCTGTACTTAGAAGCAAAGCGGCACCTCCTAGACAAGAAAATGATTATGGTGTAAAATGACAGCTGTGTCCTTTGTTGTATTCTCCCATAATTATGCAATCTATAACTCTACAAATGATTTCACATGGCTCGGTTTTAAACTATACTTATTTGATAAGTTGTGTTCGTCTACTTTGAAGTTTAATTAATCTGAACTTTATTAATTGAATTTTACTAACATTAAATTAACTTACTAGAAAAAATTAAATTGAACTGAATCAAAATTTTCTCTAAACTGTTATTTGGTCTGAAAAAACTACACATAATTGGGAAAAAAAAAATCTTAACTCAACTAAATCATAGTAAAAAAAAAAAAATATATTGTAATTACTACTACTAAGATTAAAAGGGAAAAAAAGGCTATGAGAAAGTTTTTGATGCAAAGTAATAAAAATTCATTCGATTCAATTAATTGAACAAAGTAGTAGTACCATATATTGTCACCCTTAGTTATCTACTTATCTCAATGGAGCTGAAAAGCTTTTTAATTCAACTAAATCATAGTCTACACTTCACCGAGGCTTATAATAGGCTTCACGTTTCCTGATCTTAATGAGGACATTCCACCGAACATTAGGTGATAAAGGCTAGTATGTTTGCTTAAACAGGAGGCCAGGTAACGAGGTATTAATCACAGCTCATGATGTTCCTCCTTAGGAACAAGCTAAGCAAATGGCGATCGTTGCATATTCATAAAGTTTATCATGCTCATTCTCATTAGATTTGGATCCAAAGTCCGGACTTTGTCCCCTACGGGCTACAAGAATAACGCCATACATTTGGGCCGTTGCTGGTCAAAAACCCAAAAAAAATATTGGGCCTGGTTCTTATACGGCAATTCTCTAATCAATCATGAGGCACCGAGTGACTTCGTTCGACTTCAAATTGACTATGTCGTCCACTAGTCCACTCCAATCTTTGTGTTCACAAAACTAAAAATTATCTAATGTTTACCCATGGGTTACTTAGAAACTTTTGTGTGCAACGGTCTCACACTAACCTTAGTGTGAGACCAGTTTACACCATAACACCCCTACCTATCCTTACACAAACAAAATAAAACAAACCCCTCCTCCTCATTCCTCCTTCTCACCCCCGACCCTCTTCACTCTCCTCCTCACCTCTCTCTCCCCTCCTCACACACTCCACTCTCTCCCCAACCCCTCTCTCCACCGCGCGCGTGTACGGCCACCACCGGCGGCCTGTCCGCCATCTCCACCAACCCAAAAAGATTCCCCGACGTCGTCTATCCCCATGACCACCCAGATCGAAGCCTCAAGCGCACTCTCTCTCCTCTCCACAGATCTGAACTTCTTTCTCTCTCCTG
>ONZK01001958.1:43061-69567 GCA_900322385.1 Pharnaceum exiguum | reverse complement strand
GGGGGGGGGGTCTTACCCTACCAGGCTAGGTTGCTCATCCGACAGGACTGTGTTCCTAAAATGATTTTTCCAAGTGTTATGCCGTATACATCAGCTTGCAAATGTATGGTAGATTGGTAGACCTTTATGATCACAAAGGCTATTCAATGATGATGAGAGCTTGGGCTACACCCAGTTAAATTTTGCGCCCTTGAAAGCAAATCAGAAAATAGTTTCTGGAATTGACAAGCTTACAAGCAACAGATGTTCTAACAATAGTGAATTTGCTGAGGTACTCATTCGGATGTGCTTGGAAATTTAAGAACCACATTTCAAAGGTAGTGCTTTTAAAGGTAGTGCTTTTAGCTTCATTTTGGATATTTTTATGATGGGCTTTTTGCATGCCAGCTATAAGAAATCCGGTATGCTAACATTGGTTTCTGGTAATTAATGTCATTTTCCTTAACAGAAAAACCATGTCATCTACTAAGTTTACAGTCTACACATAACTAACTAGAATTGTTTTTTTTTTTTTTGATAGAAAAATAAATTTTATAAAACAAATGTCAAATGAGCCTCAAAGGACAAGACGTCCTTCAAGTTCATTAAGTGACAAGGAGTTACAAAGAACGCCAATTGCGTTGTACAGTTGATAGTGGATAATCTTTAAAAGCCCCTCCTGACTTTGCCCACAAAGAAGCTAAGAACTCCACCCTCCCCCAAATGTAATCAATAGTATGAAAACCCTTATCAAAAACACGATTGTTACGCTCTAGCCAAATGCACCAAAAAATGCTAGAATAATACAGCGCCACAAAATCAGCTTGTCTCTACCCCTTCCAAAACCGACATACCCAATCATCAAGAAGTCAATCACTCTGCGCGGAGAAACCCAAACCTCTCCTACTAATTGGAATAGTCTATGCCAAAGAGAAAGAGCCACCTCACAGTGAAGAAATAAATGCGGACCAGTTTCATAACTAGAAGTGTTTTTAAGACAAAAAGTTTTGCGTTTCAGCATCCATCGTAATTTCAGAAAGGAGACGTATGGCACTGTAGATTTTGAAGACTTGAACCAATAGTACAACAGTAGATATATAAACAACAGGAGTCTGTGACACCCTCACAACGTCAGACCATTACTCGAAGACTACAATTACTACAATGAGGTTTCCTAAAGCTACAACGACAATGATAAGAGCAACAATAACAACACCACACCGGTAATGATACAGTACAGTAGCAGTCAAAGTGTTACAACTGGATGAACATGACTGACAAGTTACAAGATAGAACAACAATAACACTGCACTCCAGAAAAGTTATATGAAAGGGCTGAGGATAGGGTGGGGAGAGTAGATTAGTTAAGAATCAATGTTTAACAGAAGGGGTGAACAGTGTACACTGAGGAAGATCTCGACTGATTTGCCACACAGCTACAAGGCTACACCAGTACATTTATACCAAGGCTCCTTTGAACTTGAGATTTGGAGTTTGATTCTAAGATTTTAAACCTCACAGAAATAATTAATAATAAATAATAATAATAATAATATATAAAAAATAACAACAACAATAATATTAATAACAACTTCAGGGCCCATGGGATTAGTTAGGCAAAACCTTGATACCCATGTTATCCAACAACAACAACAATAATAGTAAAACGGGTTATCCAGACATAGTAAATCATGGTTCATATGGCTACGTCCCACTAGAGAAGAAAATAAAAAGTATCATTACTGACTCCGAATCATTATTAGATATACAGCAATTACCCCTATAGATATGTCATATACTCATCATGTACCTGATATAGTGTCTGATGAGGCATCTGATTCAGATGAGGTTGCTGCCCTTGAGGATATGAAGAACCCGTTCCACTAGAAGGCCGGACAGACGGCTACATATTAAAAGGACATCCATCAATAACATCACAAGAACAACAATGACCATGAAAGGTCACAAAGATTTAAGCATAAGGCGACTTCCTCCCAGTCCCACCTAACCAATTCAAAAATATGCATTTCATTTCTCTTTGTCAAAAGTATAACTTACATGATACATCGTCTGTGAATGGGGCATTTGAGGGATTCCAGAATTAGGAAAGTTCATATTTGGCCCCATCGATGGTTGATACTGAACTTGCAGTGGAGGCCTGGGCTGCAGAGGTGGTGGACCTTGCAGAGTATGATGGCTAACACCACCTGTTTGCATTGATTGCTGCATATGGCCAAGCATAGGTGGTTGCTGCATATGGCCAGGACCAGGTGGCATAGAAGGTTGATGAAATGAAGGTGGTTGTGGTCCAGAATGTCGTGGTACTGAAGGCATATTAGGTACTTGTGAAGATTGTAGTGGTGGCATTTGGTTTGTGGCATTTATGTGACCCCTAGGTACCTCGATTGGTTGTGAAGGTGTACCCTGAGAATGAAAACTCTGAGCAGGAGCTGAAGAAATTGGCATTGAAGGTTGAATCTGCTGTTGTTTCCTCATGGGAGCTTGTGCCTGGGGTGGAATTCCTTGGTCTTGCACACCCGCATAACTAGGTATTGTGTGAGCAGCAGGGACATTTGCCTGCTGAATAGGATGTGATTGCTGTGATGCTTGAGGCTGGATACTTGGAACCTGCACAAGGCGCACAATAATATAAACCAAAACTGCTCAATGATGGCAGATATTACACTTTTTACGTTGGACCGAAGTATTACCGCTTGTGGAGGCTGGACCATGCCAAGCATTATTTGAGCCTGTTGGAGCATGCATTAAACAGGATTAGTGCGCAAGGAAACAATGGAGAGACAACCAAAGAACACCCACATAAGGGCAGAAAATGTCCTTTGATTTGATTTTGAAGAAAACAAGAAGAAAACTGATGCAGGCTGCCAGGAAAGATAGTAGGCAGTGGGGATTGGGGATACAATTGTGTTTTAGTTTCTTTATGAACCAGGAAAACAGCATATAAGAGAAATGTTTTGTTAGTTGTCAGAAGATGAGACGTCCTCGTAGAAAAGCCTCTGCAGATGAGACAGATTGATTGAGAGTGTGTTTGGCCTAGATTCTACTCAAAAGTGATTCTCCTTTGTGATTTTCCTCACCTTCTCCTTCAACTTCACTATCCTCACCAAAATCAAGTTTAAATTACTCTCCGGTCTCCACATTGATCAAAAGCAAAAACATCAAATTGGGGATTTTGCTTTTGGCCATTTTAAGTCTCCTTTAGAGGCTTTAGGTAGTTCATTTGTGATAGAGGTGGAGAAGGAGGGAAAATGAGGGAGAAAATTCAAAAGAGAAGCACTTTTATTAAGAATCTAGGCCAAACACCCTCTGAGTAATCACGGAAAACACACTAAATAAAGTAAAGCGCATTAAGCGCACGAAAAAAAGGGGAAAGGGTTAACCAAAAACAGAGCTGATCATTGTAGTCTGAAAAGCATGTCTACATGAGAACAGTGCACTAAATGGTCGAAACAAAAACAAGCATCACCAGAGAGTAATTTCCTGCGCCTTTAAAAAAAATAGCATCTCTTGTAGCTTAAGTACTCTCAAATATAAACAATATTTTGTAATCAGTCATCTGGGCGGATGATTGGCTTTGGATGACGAGGAACAAAATCACAACATTCAGAAAACGACCCATTATATATTGGAAGTAAAACAGTAGACTATGCTGTCACCACAGATTGAATGTTGCCTGTATACATACAAACTTCCAACCATTCCTCCCCCTTCCAGTAAACAAAAGAGTACCCTACCCTAGCTAAGAGTTTCCTGAAAAACAGCATATTTTTGTTTCACATTGGTGTCATCACAAGAAAGTCCTCAAACTCACAATTCTTGCTCAAGCCCTCAAGCGCCTACCACTTCTTCACAAACCCCAAATATTTTCTCTGTTCACATTTCCTATCATCTGTGCCTTACACTCTGCATCCCCTTCTAAAACACCATTCTCATCAATTATTTTTTTTGGATATACCATCTTCATCTCAAAAAACATGTAATCACTTCAACAGCATTAACCACAGCTTGGTAACACACGCCCACTATTTTCTCACAAATTTCCAAACTAATCAACCAACCAGCCGTCACACTCCAAAAACCCAAAAAAAAACACTAAACCTTCATCTTCAGTCTCCACTAATGTCCCAATAACTTTCACAGCATAAGCAAACCCCAAATTTGTTTTTCTTTCCATTTCCTATCATCTGTGCCTTCAAAATTACATTCTGCATCCGCTTCTAAAACACCGTCCTCATTCTTCTCTATTTTTACTTTTTAGTGGACATACCGTCCTCATCTCAAAAAACAAATCAATCACTTCAACAGCATTACCACAGCTTCATAACAAAACTTGACCATACACATTCACTCTTCCCTCACAGCTCCCATTCTAAAGCCAACCAAGCAGACATTGATCCCGTTGATCATTTGACGCTTCGACAACCCAAACATAGCCATCACACTCAAAAAAACACTCAACCATCCTTTCCAGTCTCCACTAATGTCCCAATAACTCACAGTAACAATCAACTATACCTCCAAGTGGTCATTCTTATTTCCTCACTAAATTACACAACATAACTCCAAATCACATAACACCCCTCCGTCCAGAATTACTTGTCCACTTGCAAGGTTACCTAACTATCAAGTCCACAACTAATTTGACACTACATCACGTAATAAAAGATATAATCTTTCTTCCTATCTCCAAGAATCAATCTTTCTTACTCAATTACAATATAATAACAATAATAACAATTTAAAACACCAATATATCACAAACCCTAGATTGAAATTGAAAACTAAACAAAACCCACATCCCAAAACCAACCAATTCTCACAGACTAACTATTACTACAAGGCATTAAACAAAAAGATAAAAGGGGGGAAAAAGAGAGGAGGGACCTGAAAGAGGGCACGAGTTAAAAGAGGGTTCTGAATCAAAATGTGTTTAGCTTGTTGCTGGTTTTGCTCAATTAGTGACTTCATCTGTGACATTATGTCGTATAGTTGTGTCTTTGACATCCCGGCTAAGTTCGAGGCTAAGCCGCCGTCGCCGCTGCCTGTTACTTGCTTTCCCGCCATTGAGAAATTGTTTTTTTTTTTTTTTTGAGAGTGTGTGTGAGTGAGAGAGTAAGAGAGGGGGTTTAACAGTAGAGTTTTAACAATATGAGAGAAGGTACTTGAAACTCCTTAGTTAATTTTTGTGAAGACCTCGATCTAATTAAACTGTTTGCTATGAAGGCCAAGTGCAACCTTATTGGCACGAGTCTAGACTTGGCAATCAACAACAACCGAGAACGGTTAATCGGGTTTTGGTTCGTTCGGTTTTTTCAGGTTCGGTCGTATTGGTTTTGGGTCGGGTTTGATTCAACATGTTTGTATGTTTTATTATGTTCCATTTAATGGGGATTGACACTCGATTGTTGTTGTTGTTGTTGCTGCTACTGTTGTATTATGTTCCATAAAAAGATTGTTTTGTTAAAATATTTTTATGTTTATTAATTTTTTTTAATGAAAACATGTTTTGAATTTTTATAAAAATTAATTATTTTATCAAAAACAAATATTTATTAGAATTCGATATAATTAAATGACGGTAGAGAGACCGAAAGCTCTCGCAGGTTTCCATTAACAACAGTTTTTCCTTCTTCATTTATCCATTGCAAAGCGAGGTACACCTCCAAAGAAAGTGGTGCCCATTTCTTCCGCAAGCAAAAACCAAACAAATTGATCCACAAGACAATGTTAATAACACCACACTAGGACGTTATCACCCCAGGCTTCAGGGTGACCTTCCTACTTCTAGTATTTTACCCAATGATGATGTGAAATCTCTTTAACTATGGTTAGGAATGTTGATCCTCCAATTAATGATGGGTCGAATCCTATTATTCTATTAATCGATCCAATTGAGACAAATCAGCCATAAACGTATGTAGAGAGCTAAGGTAGGAATGACAAATCTAAAGACAATTCTTCAAAAGGGATGTCATCATACAGCAAGTCTTTAGTACACCGGATGTACCGATACACCTTTTGGATTTATGACTAATTATAAAAGGACTGACTAGTGCGTGGCATTAAAAATGTGACTAATGATATTTGTCGTAATACTAGTTATAAATCCATAAGGTGTACCCGTACACCCGGTGTACCTAAGAATTGGAGGTCATTATATTATATTAAGTCATCGGGTGATAAAGTTACTATTGACTTGATGATATAAAGGACGAAATTGCTTATTGATAGAACACACTTGTGGGTACAACAGAATCGCCATAGTTGAAGATATAATTTAGTATGTGGCATGGGAAAACAATGGAATCATGTAACTGAATTTGCTTATCGACAGAACACACTTATGGGTACAACAAAATCACCATAGTTGAAGATATGATTTAGTATGTGGCGTGTATGGGAAAACAATGGAATCATGTAACTCCCCCTGAAGTTTTATACTTTAAAAGGGTTGGTTCCACTTCAGATTTCAATTTATTGGAGGATAAGGAGACAATACTTTGAGATGATTCATGACAATTTGGAAATTATGTTGTTGTACTTGAGCCCTAGAATCCCCAAATTGGAATTGGATTGTGTCACAAATATTCTCGTGTGGGTTAATTTTTCCAATTTAGATCCTTAGTTTTTGTCTATCAAAGCATTGAGTAAAAATGTCTGCAAAATAGGAACCCCAATGTTAGCTGACAAGTATATTAGTGATTATGACATGATCCTAAGCTATTGGACTCTATTTTTAAATCGGCTATTATACAACCGGGGAGTACACCCGGTTGGACGAATACGTAACTTTTACATTTATACTTAAAGTATATAAGTGTTACAAACAACTCCCCCCATACACTCATCCCTCCCCCATACACTCATCCCTACCCCCATCTCCATTCTCTCCCTTCGCAAGGCTGAATATACCCAACTCTATTTTATGTTCTTGCAAAATGAAAACTACTACTTCCTGCATGGTCCCCATCATCACCCTTATTCTCTCTCCTAACAAAAATGAAAACTACTTCCATAACCCTAACCTAACTGTCTCCTCACAAAAAACAAATTAAATATACTCCTCATATCTCGATCACAAATTACGGGTCACTAAAGGGGGCCACAAATTGCGCTCAAAATGTCACGGATTAAAACTTGGAGGTCACAAGTGGAACTCAGAGGGTCACATATTGGGTTTGAGTGGATGCGTGTTGAGACGAATTGTTAAGTGTAGTGTTAACTATAATTATTTGCGGTGGGATAACGATGACAAAAGCAAAGTGATAGGTGTTATGGGTTGGATGTGGAGAGAGAGTAGGGTAGGTAGGGACGGATTAGTTGTGATGAGATGGGGTTTCCGGATGCAAGAGAGAGATGGATTGGGGTTACGATTGGAAGTCTCTTAGAGGTAGACGACATAGGGGTATGGCTTCTTCGGTGAGTGCCTGATAATGAGAAGTAGTGACGGTGACTAGTGGAAGTGGTTGTCGAGTGAGGATGGAGAGAGTAAAGTAGGTTGGTGAGGGGGGAGAGTGGAGAATAGGATATTTTTTGCTTCATTTTTTAAATAGAATTTTGCCTTTATCTCCCTTCGGCATATCCACTTCATACATTACAAACCTAATCCTCTTTAGGTATTTTGTTTTTCTTATATTTTTTATATAAAAACCAATAACCAACCATAAATGAAAGAAGGAAATATACGTTTTTCCTTTTTGTTCTTTAATTTAACATACATTGTAGAAAAGCTATATGCATGTTAGGGGAAAAAATTTATGAGTAGAGTCAGATTGAATATTAGGAAATCAAATATTCATATATTTAGTTCTAAAAACCCTTATTCTATTTGCACTCCTCACTACAGAGAAAATCAGTGCACTCTTTTATTTTTTTCCCAAAATACCCCTAGTTAAAAACCCTTAATCCTCTCATTCTCCTCATTCAGCCTAGCCATCACTCTCCATCAGTCCATCTTCCTCTGTTTCTCTCAACTAACAATCTTCCTCATCGCTCAACGAATTTTTTGTTGACTTTTATCATTTTTTATCAGCAATGGAATTTATAGCATATTAATAAACTATATATTGTTAATACGAATAAATTGTTCCATGTGTGTAATAATTCAGTTATGGCCAAGCAAGCCACATTTTGTACAACAAGTATGGTGGACAGTACCATATTTTAGGGTAAAACTATGGCGGCTTTAACTATGGCGGCTTTAACCATACCGTGTATCTTATGGCGAACTGTACCATATAATATACAATTACTATGGCCACATCCGCCATAAAAATCCATTCATTATGGTATAATTTGCCATAGTTAACAAAATTATGGATGACTCTGCCACAATGATAGTATAAGTTACGGTAGCGTCCGCCATACCAAAAATTATTATGGCCAGTTTCACCATAATATGTTGCGAACTATGACGACCACGGCCATAGTCGTACGACATGGTATGGCCAAGCCGGCCATAATAAGTTAAGGTTAGAGAGAGAAAATTAAGACTTAATTTCGGCGCCACTTTTTTTGCCCCACCCTTTTTTGTTCAGTTTTATATATAGGGGCATTTTGGTCCAAATGAAAAAGAGTGCAAAAAAATGTCATTTAGTGAGGAGTGCAGAAAGCAGCCCTCTTTAAAAAAGAACAATCATCACAAATTGTTTAAAAAAGAATAATCATCACAAATTGGGAGATTTATTGTATGTAATAATGTAATACTGTTCCTACTCCACATAAGCTAAGGTAGTAAGGTACACCTTTGTAGAGCACAATTATTACTGAATGAGTCTTACAAGTTACAAGCACGAGTTGATGAGCTAATTACACTAATACTAGTGAAGACATACACTTTCTCTTATGGGTTGGCTTTGCCCCCATACTATGGTTTTTACTAATACAAATGGAATATCATTCCAAGGGACATTTAATATTACAATGCAATTGTAAAAAAAAAAAGGAACTACACTTTGTTAGTTTCTTTCCAATATCAATATTCAACTTTACCACATGGAGTCCAAATTGAATGATGGTTGCTCCGCAAGTTGCTCATCTTGTTGATGTTGTTGTGGCATAGATTCTAATGCCTTGTTATCTGACGAGGAAGGAAAATTTGAACTTATATCATTTCCGAGGGGCATTAATCCTTGCCCTAAGAATGAGTAGTCAGGATTTGAAACATCTCTTGGTTGGTAAGTGCCCCTAAGCTGTAGTGCCTTGAGCAATAGAGAATTCACGGTGGTGTTAAGGTTTGGACTAAGAAAGCTAGATGGCCATGACAATGAAGGCAGACTTGGCATATCTCTTACCCAATTCAAATTCAAGTTTAAATTTTCGCCCATGTTGAGGTGGTTATTAGTTGGATAGTTCTGCAATGAAGGATAATTGAACCCACTCGACGAACTTAAGGAGTTTAAATTTGGTAATTCAATATCTCCATACTCATTTGTGGCTGTATTAGTATCATCCGGAGAGTCAAGTGATGGTTGAGAAGGTGAATTCGGTTGTGGCTTCTTAATTGCTACACTTTTTTGGAAAACTCTGCACACAACCCACTCCTCCTGCGAATAAAAATCATGATAATGTTATATGCATAGTATGCATGTTAGTAAAGATCTATACGATGAACAAATTATACACAATCAAAACATTATGTATAATCAGCCACCTTTAAAATATACTATTAGTTAGTTTCTTTATTATTATTAGTCATCATTTCACCCGGTTTATGTTCCTTTGTACCAAAAACTTGTACATAATTAGCTAGGCATACGAGTAGACTTACAAGTCCACATACCTTGGTGGGTTTTAAACCAAGCTTAGTATCAAGCCTATATTCATGCATAACCCAATTAGTTTTTTCTCCTTTGGGTGCTCTCCCTCGGTAGAAAACTAGGGTCTTCTTCATCCCAATGAGGACCCCTCCTCTGAATATCTCCTTATCCTTTCCAGTAGTTTTCCAGTAACCAGCTTCCGTTGCTCGGTTCGTTCGAAGTCCTGTTGGGTACTTCCGATCTCTTAAGTTGAAAAAGTACCATTCTTTCTCTCCCATTGAGGCTTTCGCTGCAAAACACAAATTCATACATTTAAGTATCTACACAGCTAATGCAAAATAAATAGATTTAATTTGTGGTATAGAAAATACACTTGTATTTTTTAATCCAAATTAACTAAAATTGGTGTGAGTAGATATTGACTGTAAACTTGTCCTATATCGTGTGGGACAGTGCGAGGACATTTAGAGATGATAAAACGCGATGAGTTTTTTTCAGATAGCATCACTAATTACAGAACATCCATCAAAATCTAATTTGACACTGCATCTTATGAATTATGATACATATATTAAGAGCCTAAGAGTTCTATACTTTTAGCATATGCTCCACCGTTTCAATAAATCAACTATATAACTATTTGATGAATTCACTGGCAATAACTGTTTTAATATATAGTTAACTCCTTGATTTAAAGGGGTAGCTAAGCTAGTCTTTGATCGATGATCACCAAAATGGCTTTACAAAGCATTTCAAGTCGGCAGATTTTACGTTTCATTCACAATGGATCACCAACTATTGGAAAAAACAAAATATATAATTTTATCATTGATACCAACATATACTCCGCATATCCTAGAGCTATTATTCATCCTTTAAATTTTCTTTGATTTGATTAATCAGAAATACAAAGCTAAGTATGTTGGTAATTTATTACTACATACTCCATACGGATTAATCTCCAAAATATTATTATGTTTTCCTAATAACAATAACCCAAATTCCGAAAGAGAGAAGGGTTCGTAGCTCAAATTACTTGAATTATTAATTAAAAATAATAATAAAGAAGACTATGAGTAATCTACCTAAGATAAAAATTAAAAGGATTCCATCCTTGTTGTAATGCATGTGTACGTGTATGTATACCTGGGAGATCCCAAGGTTCGCACTTGTTGAGGTCAACATCAACAATGGCCTTAGAAGTGAACCCGAAATCAGAAACCTTCTTCGAGAGGTAGAAGGTGATGAGCTCCTCGTCTGTCGGATGGAACCTGAACCCTGGAGGAAGATTCTCCTCCATTGATTACGTACACCTCAATCGACGTACGTACTTCACTCTCTCACCCAGATGCTCTTCTTGTGTTGAGCTAAGCAGTGGTAAAAGTTTTGTGTCAAGGTACGGACAATGTTCTTAAATAATGGCTAGGAAAAGCTAGAGGCAGCAAATTTAGCAACTCATGGCAATCTTCCTAGATATATCCTTGAGGAAGAAGCAGCTGTTTCTAGTCTTTATTTTATTTGTTCAAATGATAACCAGCTAACATTTTGACAAAGATGGCTGATGTGTGTATCTCGTATTCGATTGTTATGGATTTGGAGTATTGTTTATTGCTCTTCCATATAAAGGCAAAAGAAAAAGACATAACTCCATAGAGAACAGAAAGACTTATTAGAATAATTAATTACTAATAGAAGTAGTTAGTATTGTACTAGTATATTTTTTGCATTACATTACATAGCCGTTCATGTGTTTGGGAATTTCCAATAAGTCCATGCATCCCTTTTGATCACTCAGACAGGCAGTCACTACAGATCCATTTTGTCATAAATTTGAAACTGACAATATTTGTGTGAACCTATTTCATATATGAACTGAGATTGAGTTAAAGGGGTTGTTAATGCTTATTAGAGGGATCAATAATAGCCACTCTTATATATAAAACGAATTCATACATTAAAACAGGAATATTACGATTTAATCCCCCTTTGGTATAAATTAGCCAAGCTGCTGAGGAGGGGGGATTGATTTAGTCGGCATGGTTTATACACAATAATACCAAACGTACGTTTAATCAATTTCTTGGTGTCATATCTTTGAGAGTTATGTAAGAATAAAATTGTACAAAATCACCTTTGAAAATAGGTGAGTTTTGAAGCATCACCTTCAAAAATTGTACACAACTGATCGAGTGTGTGCGCATAATTCTAATTTAATATAAGAGCTAACCTTTTTTTTTTTTTGAGGGGAAATATAAGAGCTAACCTAGTACTCCGTAATACTCTTTCAAATAATCCAAAAAACAGAGAAGTTTCTTAAAGTTCTACCTTAATTTTTTCTTAGACTTCATTGCTAAAAGCCTAAAAGTACGTATATTCCATTTACCTTAATTGCAACATTACATGATGTGTTCATACTACACGAACCAGGGTGAAGCGATACTCGATCTAGGCCATTGTTTCAATTGACCAATGACCATGCAACCAAGTCGTGTATATATTGAAATTGAGTTGTGAAACGTACGTACAGTAGATATGCTACAAAAGCTAGGAATAGTAATATGTTAGCTACATACATGTACAGTAATTTAGGGGGGAAAGAAGGGCAAGTTCTGTGGAGGGTTGAGCCAATCTTACACCAAACGGTAAGGAATGTTTCTCCCATCGCCTGTTGTCCACCAACTTTCACCCATACTGACCCACCCTAAATCCCATTGCTGATTAACTTCTTTGTCGTCCAATTAGAAACACCAAAACTGGAGGCACCTTTGAATTAATTAATTAGTCCCTCTCCTCTAAATTTTAATGCCACTTGTCGGTGAGTCTTCCTGTCCACGTCCATACAAAGATATATGGTCCTCATTCTACTCTCTAGTAGACTAGCTAGTAGAGTGTTTACTTGAGTTATACGTTGTATGTGCTAAACTGCTAATGTGTACGAAATTTTAATCGTAAATATTTTTTTTTTAAGTGGTAAGGAGTTATGTTGAGTCTCGAACCCGGACCACCACGGGGAATTCGATGGAGCACCTTGCCATCTCGGCTAGGTGCTACACCTCATTTTAATCGTAAATATATAAACATGCATGACAAAAGAGACTGAGCTCTAATAAACTGCAGTGGACGTGCATGAGAAGTATAACTTTCGTGTACGCTTTAGGAGGAGAACTTCTAATCAACTCTTAAGTACATGCATGATTTTGCTTATTAATCAATCGTAACGTGTATGTATATTGAAGTCTTTCCCATAGTATAGTATATAAACAAATAAGTTTTGAAATTACAAAGTAGTACTCGATCCGTGTAAATTTAACAAATTGGCCTGGTTGGTTTCAAATTAAACAGATTTTTTATGGAATCTTTCCAGTGAAACTTCAAACAAGCTAGAGTATTTGTTTATTAGCCGTAGGCCCGTAGTAATCAACTAATCATAAAGAATTAACCAAAAAAAACATGAACATCAATAATTAAGGTCATGTTCTTTAGGAATTAGGACTATTGTTATCTATATACGGATCGAGTATATAGCTAGTCCAGTACGTAGTAATACTTAGTTTCAGTTCATAACTTTCCTTTACATTTTATATCTATTAATTCACTTTTCAGTCAAGCTCAACAAAAAGAAAATAACAACGGTCCCTGCTTTATCCTATGATTTTAGACTAATTTTAACCTATCAATCTCTTTAGTGAGGCTATTCAAAAACTTTGAAAATTTCAACTTTATCTTAGTTAATTCAAATAATATATATGAAATGTGGCTGTTAATTAGCTAGCTTAGTTTATTTCTAACTGTGAGTATAGGCTTCCCTTCAAAAAAAAAATCAGTGAGTATAGGCTTTGATGATATAGCCAATGAATACCAAATTATTGGAAACCTAAAATGATGTTCAGAGCGATAGATGTTCTACCTTGAGTTCAGCGACATTGGAGAATAATTGTAAAAAAGTATAATCTCTTATAATTGCTCAAGCACGCAGAGCTTTCATTTGGTTATTGTTTATGGAGTTTTAAATACTTGTCATGTACGGATTAGCTTTTATTAAATGATTCTTTAGCTATTAAGAACCTTTTGCATGCTCGCGCTATACATAGTTACATACAGTGATCTGTAAGATTGACGGAGAACATTCATCATTTTGATTAGTTCTCCACGTGATGATTATTTAATTCTCTTGACAAATAAATTAACCTCGATGGTTCAGTATCATCACCCAGAGATTAAAGCACTTATGTTAATCGGTTATATGTTTTGACCCATTGCAAAGGGTCATAACCACTAGGACTTATCCTCCTACCAAATCAATTGATCAATGCGACAATGCCTCGTGATATCGGAAGCGACACGGCAATTACACGCTAAGATAAATAAGAGTAAATAAAAAATGGGAACTTGGTGTGTATGAACTCGTGTTTATGCGGAAAATGACCCGTTGTGCTGAGATTTAGTTCTATGTGTAGAGGATTTGATCTAGAATAAATTGCACTGTTTAGGAAAGACTTGGTAAGATAATGAGACGTAAAAGGTATTTGTTAGGATTGACGAAGAATGAAGACGTAAGAATACATTTTGGATAATTAATCTTTAATGAAATTTGCATTTGTAGTTTGTACCCATTCGAGTAAAAGAAGATCCAGTCATTCAGGTTGGTGACCATTTTAACCACTCATTTACCTTCCCTTTCAACGAGAAGTTAGATATATGGGTACTATTCTACAAGTCCGCCCTAAAAATTAAAGAAGGGAGATAGCAAATGCTCAAGGGGCAGAATCTTCAGTTTTAAGTTTGTGTTTAGTTGTTTACCGTATGGTAACTTGAATAAATTGTACCAATGCGAGTCACCATAATATAGTGTAATCAACACTGTTGATTTCGCCGACTATATACATAATGGCCATTGATATGTATTAATCAAGATATTAATATAAATTACTCAAAAAAATATTAAAGTTGCTATATTATAACTTTAAAAAATCTCAAAAAATAAAATTTAGGTAATTATAAGTTTACTAAATTTATTTTGACCTAAATAGCCATGGAAAAGTAAATTCAAAATATTAAAAGTTAAACACAAAAAACCTTAGAAAACCATTAAAAAATATATGAGCAAAATATATATTTGTTTTACACCAATCTAGATTAACTAATTAATTTATTTTCCTATTTTTAAAGACGTCTACATCATTTATATATTTTTTAAAAGTTTTAATGGCCAAGATTGCTTGATGTAAGAAAATGAGTAGACTTGATTGCATATATTATGGTGACCCTCATGGCTATAATTTTTGGGAGTCAACATACTTTCTTCCATTTGGTAATACAGTGTAACTCATTACATGTTTCCATATCCTGTTTTGTTAGGGCAAGTTTATTGGCACGATTTCTATACAACTCATTACATGTTTCTATGCAAATCATATCAATTTACAACTTACAATAATTTTTGGCCATCTTTAAGATTATTGGTAAAACTCTCTTACAACTTCTATAAATTTATGTTGATTTATTACAAAGTTTTGTCTTTAATTTAATTTGAACAGAGATTAGAGGGGAAAAAATTATTATATTGAGCTCATCAAAAGAACAACAACAACAATCTCAGCATAATCCCATCTCAGATGGCGTACTGAGAGAGTTGAGCCTGATATACGCAGCCTTATCCCAATTTGGAAAATCGAGGGATTGTTTCCGGAAAACTCATCAAAACTACATGCATTTATAGTAAAGTTGCAACCAGATCTAGATATTCACTCAGGGCAAGTTTATCCCTACAACTTTACCGAATTGTAAAAGAGTTGCAATGAAAGTTATATGAATACCTCTCTTTACAACTTATACATTTAATACATATGGTTTATCATTAGTTCCATTTTTTTTATTTTGTATTCCCAAATTTTATACCCATCCTAAAACAAATAAATCTTTTTAAAAAGTTGTAGAGATAATGTGGAAGTGAAAATAGAGTTACAAATAAGGTGTAAGCTGTTGTGGCATGCATGAAAATCTGCATATAGATACATGGGAATTGTAAGGATAAATTTGCCCTTACACCAATTTTTTTTTCTTTTGAGATAAAAAATTATTGATACAACTTACTTGCATCTCTTTTACAACTCTCTTAATACCTAGTAATAATCTTGCCCTTAACGAATTGTCTAGCACTCACTAGACAAATTAAAGCGATAGAACACGCACTTCAGTCAGCTCATAAAAATCAAGCAAGATTGTAAGGAAGGCACAAGAGCCGCAACTAGTCCTGGCAGATATATTTTCGACCATAAACTAACCTGGAAAAAAAGTTACGAATACAAAAAAAAACTCGACCGAACCTGATACAGAGCGAACTATAAAAATCCGATAAAATACGGGTTAAATCGATCCGATCTGACTGAGATGACCCATTTGTCCAATTAAAAATTCACAAATGTACATTTACAATTTCGATTTATTAAATAAAATATTAATAAAATAATAATTTTTGTATCGAACAAAGTAAAATGTAAAAACCCATAAAATAAACCCGACTCGAACCTGTTACGACCCGAAATTTTCAAACCAGAAATGATCAACCCAAAACCCGGCCAACCGATTCGATTGCCAGGTCTTGCTGCATATGTGGTAATAGAAATATTGATTTCGACATTTATCACCTTGGGGATTAATTAGATGTAACTCATGATCATATAAACATATAAACATAGAGGAAAATTGTGAGAACCCGTTTTTACATATGTGAGGGGGACTTCAATGACCAAAAAAGTTCACTATCTTTGATTAGTGATCTCATTTTGATCGTTAGTGACTTGTTTCATGTTGTTTCCTGTGGGTGCACACTGCACACGTGAAATCGGTGAACACAAGTATTTGTATTAGAGTACCATGTTTGGCAAATCTACATCTACTCTTTGTTTAGCATATAATCAATCTGTTATTAAATCTACTATTTGTTGATTTTTTTTAATTTCTCTCTTATATTAATGTACTAACTTGATGTTAATTTTTCGAACATGATCTAATATTTGAGAAAAATAAATAAGTTTGAGAGAGTTATCTCCATCTTTTATCTTTAGGTGAATATTGGGTTATAGCAAAATGGAAGAAAGCCTTTCAGTATTTCTTATTTTGGTGAAGTTGTAGAAAAGTCAATATTTCAATGTAGCAATGCATTAAGAGTCAATCTCGTAAACAACCTCTCTGTTTTCTTTAACGGAGTAAGAGAAGTAAGGTTGTGTACATCATGACCTCCGAACACCCCATTAAGTGAGATACTCGCTTGTTGTTGTTGATGATCTAATATTTGAGACAGACTCTACTAAGTACTACGGAGTAACTCCTTTTCATTTCTTGCTACCCTTCTGAAAAGGAGATGCGCTGAGCAATTACACTGGGCTAAAGCCCAAGGACCCCCGTACTCCTTGTGCGGCCAACCCCAAAAATTTGTTATTGCTCCTTAAAAAAAGAAGCTAAACTCTAAAAGCCCAGCTACTGTAAAATACTCTAGAAGCCCATTTTTGGCAAGTCTCAGTCCATTTACTCTGCTCTAACTAAGTGGTTGCTGGTGCTTATTGTGAATTTGTGATTACTGATTATCTTAATCCTGTTAGGGCATTTAGGCTTGAAGACCATCTGCAATAATCACATTCCAGTAGGGTTTATTCTCCACATCAAATTAACACCAAGAAGGATCTTCAATTCTCCATCAGTCATTACAGGTAATTTAACAATATCATTAGTTGGTTGTTTGTTTATGTTTTTATTATTCAAACTGAATGCGTGATCATCCTACGACTCCTTCCGGCCTCCCCTCAATTCTCTACGTTAATCATCATATATGAAGGGATTATTGATGTTTTACGATGATTAGTTAAAATGTTAGTTTAATAGAAACATTAATCGGTTTGTGCATAAGCCGTAGTGTTCAAATCATTACTCATATTGCGTTCATTCTTCTCAATTTGTATAGGCGGATTGAGGGTTAAAGCTTTTAAGTTCATAGGGACACTCTAAAATACGTAATCAATTTTTTTTTGTTTGTACTACTCTCTTTTAAATATTCCTTTTGTCAATATCAACAACAACAGTAACAACAATCGAGTGTAAATTATAATTCAATGGGGGTGCTTGGGGTCAGGATGTACGCAACCTTACCCCTATTTAAGAAAACAGAGAGGTTGGTTCCGATATTGGCTAATTGATGTATTGAAGTATTGACTTCGAACAATTTCACCAAAAATAAGAAGTATTGGAAGGTTTTATGTGCCATTTTGCTATAGTCCATAATCACCTAAAGATGAAAGATGGAGATAATTCTTTCAACTTGATAGACTGGACCTCTTTTGTCAATATCAATTAAATTCAAATTAAATTGTATTCTATACTATAATATTAACTTATCGATCAATTAAGAAGTTTCTAAATAAATTTTTTTCACGATATTAACAAGATTTTTTTATAAAGGTTATACTGTTTTTATAGTGTATATAAATAGTGTTGTGAGGTTCTATTTAGGCATGGGAACGTGAGTAGCACGTGACTAGTAGTTGAATATACTTGTGAGTTATGTGGAACGGTTGGGAAATAAACGTTTCCCGTGAGTTGAAACGTCGGAAAGTATAAACGACATGTCCCTATACAAACGAGTTGTAGTCAACCGAACTGTAATGACTTTCTGATTCTCCTGCAAAACAAGTAAATGAAACTAGCCACGGGGCATGCCGAGTAGAGCTGCTCCAATGCTTAAGTCTGAGAAGTAACAAGGAGTCGTAAAGTCAATTGTAACTCTTGGGTGTGTGTGAGCATACATTTTTACTATTAGGCCAATCGTTATATAGGAGCAATACTCCTAGCACTTTTGTTATAAACAATATAGGACAAATTCTCCTCTTTTCTATATAGGGCTAGTTATACGTCAACACCTTGCAATAATAATCTAAACAAAAAGAAAAGTGAAGTGAAGGACATAGAGAAAAATAAAAACTCGAAAATTGTTGGTATATATTGTTTGACTCAGAACTTCAGAAGTTGAAACGTTTGCGAAAACAGACACCCGAGCAGATTGCTTTCCCTTTTTTCTTTTTGGTCTACAAAATCAATTTTGTAGTTGGGGTGGGGATAACTTACTTTATGTAATTGTTTTGTAATTGTTATGTTAATAATACAAGTAGGGGGCACTCATAACCGAGAAAGCAAAAGAGTAGTAAAAGAAAGAAATGCCATGTTCAAAAAGAGAAGCTCTTGCTAGGCTATGTTCCTATGTCGTCACCGCTTTCAAATTCTTCTTCCTCTACTTCTATCTCTTCTCCATCTTTGTTGTTAAGCTCTTAATCTCAATTATCAGGTAACTAAGAATACCCTATAATTGGCTATTGTGTTTGCTTCCATTGCAAGATCATACTCTTTTTTTACATAGCCTTTAGGCTACCTAACGTTTTAAAATGATGATTTCTTTTCCCTACATTCAGAATCACCTGTCTACTTGATAGCTATAATTACAATAATCATGAGTAACTTATTATTATACACAAAAGAAGTATATGAGTCGAGGGATTTCTTTAGCTTATATTTTGATAACCCCTTTTGTGTTCATAGATATATTTTCAGAAACGAGGATGACGACTATGACTATAGCGTACTCTATGAAGACGACCAAGAAGAAGAAGAAGATCTAGAAGAAGACGAAGACGAAGAAGAAGATGATGTAAAAACCGAAGATGAATCACTAGACCAAGACGAGCTAGATGTATATAGTTATTCGCATGTTGAGAGAGATCATTTGGTTGCTGACATAGTAAATAGTGGCGATACGTTAATTTTTCGACGTGAAAATGGTGATGAAGAGCAAAATTTTGGTCATTCCCACAGTAACTCTTATGAGAGTGCATTCGAAGACCCTCTTGAAAGCTTCCAAGACGATTTTACAGTTGAAGACTGTCATACATCGGAGTCTGATCTTGAAGAGGATGAGAAAAATGTTAATTGTGATCATATCCAAGAAGTAGAACATGTGAGGAGGTTTGGTTCTAATGAGGACACTCAATTCAAAGCCGATATTTCTCAAGGTATTGTGTTATAGATATTGTTGAAAAGAATTGTGTACTCTTTGTTTATCTCAATCTGCGTCACTTGAAATAAGCAAGGGCGTGTCACGGAATATATTATGTTTTTTCATTTGAGCAAATGTAATTTTGAGACCTTGTTTCTTGCAGGAGAAAATGAAGAGAGGAAACTAAAGGAAGAGGTAAAGCAAGATGCCTCTGAATTTACAAGGGATGAAAATTTTCTCATTTTCGCACCGCCCAAATCAGAAGCTAAGAAGGTGGTGCAGGTATTGGAGAGGGAGCCCGAGGAGATATTTGGTGACTCTTGTACAGTCGGTTCGACATCGAAAAGCTCTTCGGAGTGGAGGAGCTCGCTCCGAGACTCAGCCACGGAGGACCCGTTTTCTTCCTCGTCCAGGAGAAGTTGTCCTAAATGGGAGTCCTACACGGTGTATCAGAAATATGACGAGGAGATGATGTTTTTGGACAGAATTAGTGCACAAAAGCTCCAGGAAACAGGTATATTCTCTGTTTCAAATCATTGTTCACACCGTATCAGCATGTTTTGTCTTTCTTTGTATACCAATTCAAAAACTATTGATAAAAGTTTTATATGTTTAATTTGAAAAGTCATTAAGCCAGAAGCAGCTAATGTGTGATTGTTTTAATTTTCATCTAACACTAGAAAAAGACTGAACGTGGTCAAGTATTACCAACTACATTCCTTTTGTTTGACATCCATGGTTGATTAATCCTATATAGCTTTACACATCAGTTTTGTCCAATTTGAAATATAATGCAAAAGCAAAAAAAAAATGATCTTGCATCCATGATTGGAGTAGCAAGTGCATATGGATGAAGTGTATTGTCACACCAATTAATTATTTACTTTGTTGATATGTAGAATCACTAAAGTCATTCTTAGTGGAGCCAAGGTCAATTTCTCAAAGGATAGTCCACAAAATCACCACCACCAAGAAGCAAAAATCACAGGATCGTATATACCAAAATAGGTACTCAGAACTTGAGGCTGCATATGTAGCGCAAGTATGCCTAGCTTGGGAAGCAATCAACTGGAACTATACTAATTTCCGACGAAAGCAAGCTGCTAGGAGGGGCGAAGTTGACCCTGGCTGCCCTGCATTAGTGGCACAACAATTTCAGCAGTTTCAGGTTCTTTTGCAAAGGTACATTGAGAATGAGCCATATGAACGTGGAAGAAGGCCTGAAATTTATGCTCGCATGAGAAGAGTAGCTCCCAAATTGCTCCTAGTCCCGGAATATCATGGTAGAGTTCAATATTTCACCTTTACTGTGGTTGAATGTTTCATTTTTATTTTAATCTTATAACTTAATTAGCGTACCAACATAGCATAACGTACACTTCTTAATTATCTTTTTCTTGCTTGTCGAAACATGTCAAATTTGGTTTTAAAAACATTATTGACCCTGTCACCCTCTCTTTTGTTTCTTTTTCCCAGTATTGTAGGGATAATATCACATGAGAAATGAAAATCGTAATGTTACTAATGTATATGCATGCGTCAATATCATATACTAGTATATGCAATAGGATGATCGATCACTTTCAAACTTTAGACTAGAGTGTACTACATTTATTAGCCGCCGATAATAATTTAATTTTCTAATGTTGTCCAATATTATGTTGAAAAGATTATGAAGAGGAAAATCAGGGGGAAGAAATTGACAGCCCAAGAATTCCATCAGATGCTTTCCTCTCTATACTTGAAGATTGCATCCTAACTTTCAAGGATTTTTTGAAAGCGGATAAAGAGTCTCATTACCATGTTCTAGCTGCTCTATGGAAGGGACGTAAAACAGGATCAATTGACCCGGCTCTCATCCAAGTGATCAAGAAACATAACAAAAAGGTAAGCTAGATTTACATCATAACTTGTACTCCTTAATCAGTTATTCAGTTGATAAGTTCATTTTAAGTGCTTGCTTCATTCAAAATTTTAGAACTGGCTACTTAAAACGGGAATTGTATAATGGGTCTGTATAAAAGGACTTGATCTGAATATCAAAAACTAAACTTTTTGTACTTAGAAACGGTCTGAATTTTTTCATTACAATTATAAAGAGGTTCTCATAAAGGTACTAAATAGTTTATCCTGAAAACAGTCTCCCGATTTATCGGGATAAGGCTGCATACATCAGACTTCCTCAGTACTCATTTGAGGTGGGATTTGACTGAGTTGTTGTTGTTTTGTTCAAATTTAAGTTCATTTCGATTCCCAATTTAAGTCTAATTTTGTTCAATTTACTCAATGAGTTCAGTTTATTCCAATAAATGATCATATAAGCAAGATATACATTTATGATTTCTGTAATAAATTACGTACTCTGTGTGTTATAATATGCATATTTTTTTGTTACATTGAGCTTATTTCTACCTCGGATGTACACAGATGAAGTCGAAGCTCAAAGAACTGAAACGACCGCGAATTTGCTTCAAAAAAAGGAAGCTACCGAGAGAGGAAGAGATGGAGATTTTGATGGGCATAATTGACTTAACAATTGTCTCAAGAGTGTTAAGGATGGTTGACATAACTCAAGAGCAACTGCATTGGTGTGAAGGGAAAATGGGAAAATTAAGGATTCTTGAAGGGTCATTACGTAGAGATTCCTCACCGCTTTTCTTCCCTGCACATTGTGATGACATTGAGAGTAGAGACCCCACATAAAGATATACCTTGCTTTCATCACTGAACTTTGCATGCTCTGACATGAATATCCTGGACGACCACTTTTGCCAATGCGAAGTCCTACAGCGTACGTAAGTAACCTTCACTTGGTTAATTATGGTGCGTATCTTAAGCTTCCACTTAAAGGTGTTCGAATACGTACGTGGTTAACGCTGAAGGTGATCAAATGTACGCCGTCCTACAAATTGAAGAAGGAAGATTCCTTACAACAATTATACCAAGGGGCGTATTACACAAACTTGTGTACAGAATAATGGGCATTGAGCAAAGATATTAAGTGCCCCACAGAACAAAGGTGAACATTCGTGTGGTGTGAATGACATGGAGTTTGGTGAGATATGGGGGAATCTAAGGAAAAAGAGGGTGACTTTGTTTATTTTCCGCTCCCTCTCTGAGCTGCTGAGCATAGAAAGGGAAAGCGATAGAGCAAACTGGCCTGGCAAAGCAAGGAACATTAGGATAGTGACAAAGATAGATTTAGCTTTTGCTTTATGTTTGCCTTTTTACGTAGAGGCTTACGAGTACAATTTAGGGACAGGATGTAGAGTAGAGAATGTGTAAAGCTAACTGCAGTATGTAGTGCGAATAAAAAGGTTGCACATGTTAGACTTGAACTCAACGATCGATTAGCGAGCAATACTGCAATAGGATAGACATGGTAGAAGGTCATTAGGCCCTACTAATTCAGTGTCAAAATCAATAAAGATGTATAATCACTCGGATGTGCTCGTACTGGAACTCACTTGTTCTGTCCATTATAATTCAATTTCATTATTTATTTTTTTGTTCAGAAAGAAAGCAATGTTCTCATTGGTTAACCATGTCTACAGTCAAGAGGATATAGCACTCCTATAGCGTCAATACTCAATACCCATAAGAGATTCACACGAGGGGGGATCATTCCTGGCAACAACATCGTTAATATGTTTACTAATATTGTTTCCCTTCGTGGATTATACGCCACCTTTACTTATGCAAACATCTTTAATACGCCATGGCATTGACTCACTGAGAGATTAGATTCTGATAATACATACGCCGTACGTTCTTATTTTCATAAGCTTCACTGAACCTTGAGAATCCAATACGTTAGACAACAATTTAGGTTTAGAGATTTCAATATGTTTGCATTTTTTTAATGTATCAACACTAAAAAAGCACACCAAAAAACTGTAACCTTACCAAAAGAAAATTGTAAAATTTGTGTAAACTCATTTCATATCTAAGACGGGGTTAGTAATAAGTAATAACCATCAAGTGGTCATTAATCATTTTTTTGTTATTAATGACCCCGTCTAATATGTAAAATGGGTTCACTAAAGATGGTTTTTTTTCCCGAGTTGTATTCTTTTGTTAATATGAGGTAAGGAATAGAATTAATAAGATTATCCTCTAAGAAATCACTACTGTACTAGATTAGTTTAGATAGTACAGTGTAATTGGTTAGTGCCTTGTTCTCAAAACTTATTTTGTTCATGTCAGGTCAGGTCATCTTTAGCCCCTTTCTTTTGATTGTAAGTAGTTGTGACATCGATATTCATTTCTAATTCATGTATATCATTGTAAATGTCTCACTATGTAGTTTTATAAAAGCCCAATATTAATAGTGTTTTAATAAATAATTGTGTGTTAAAACAATAACAAAACATTAATTTCAGTTATCAGAAGTTCGATTAGTTCAGTTCACCTTTAATTATCACAAGTTCTTTTTAGTTCTTCAAAGTGAAAAGAACATGTCCTAACAGCAATATTATATTGCTGGTTTTAAGAGAGTTGTAGAGGGATTTGCAGCACAAGTTGTACCAATAAATTTGTTGAAACTTTAAATAATTTAAATAATTTGCAATTGGTTATCATTTTCATCTTTTGTTTTTGAAGTAAAATATATTTATTATCTCAAGCTACACAAAATTAAGGTAGTTCCGTTAGAATGGTGAATTAACCTAATGATTAAAAACTAAAGCCATTCTATCAGTACATGTTAACTGATATCGCGAAATGGAAGCTAAATGAAAATCGGAACTATACTAAGATTTTTGCCTATAACGCCCCCACCGCACCCTGCCCTGGATTATCATGCAGGAGGTAAATCGCGGGATGTGCAACGTAACAGTCATGAATCGAACCTGAGACTCAAAGGGCTTTTTTCAATACCCTATGAAATTCGCCCTTTACCGCTACACTATATGCCCGGGGGATTATATAGAGTCATAGACTAATCAAGGTACTTTAAAGCCCATAATTTATGGCCATTTATAGGTTGGAGTTAGCTTTGTGCTAGACCAACATGCATCTGGGCCTTATTGTTGGTAAGCCCATGATTCATGGCCATCTATAGGTTGGAGTTAGCTTTGTGCTAGACCAACATGCATGTGGGCCTTGTTTTTGTATCTTATCAAAATTCATCTTGGTGGAAGTGTATTATGGCCATTAAAACATGAACACAAACTTAAGTATTTTTTGGGATAAAATGTAGAAGATTTTAATTGTTTGACTTTTTTTTTGAAATTGGGATGGCTACCTTCATTCAAAATTTGGATGCTAAGACAATGAGGTCCATCACACACTCAGCCCCATCTAACCACAAATTCGTAACGTTTTATGAACATTTAAGTAGACAGATAAATGAAAATTTTATTCTTAATTTTACGAACATGTATGAAACATAAGAGAAACAAAATCTCCGACTAAACTAATAGTTGAATGAATGAAACAACCAAAATAAGTGATTATAAGTTTTTATTTTTTTTTCAGTTTCTTCATCATCTCAACCAAGCCACATTTCATAATTATATTAGTAATAATATCTTGTGCCACTATTTTTGACCCAAATTTGAGTGCAACAGCTTTCACCATATTGGTTCCACTTCTTAGGATTGGTTTTATCAAGCATCTTGGCATTAACCATTGATTCCACTTCTTTGCAATGGTTTTATCAAACATCTGGCATTAACCCTCCAAAGTTTCGCAAGTTACCTCCTATGTAGACCATAATCACCTATTAGTTTAATATGGTAAACGTAGGCTATTTTTTTAATGGCTTGCGATTCGCACTCGTTACAATTAAGATGGGAATATGTTGCACTCATTTTTCGATCATAGGAATAAAGATACCTTTAAAAGTTATTGCAATTCTAAATTGTCACAACCAAAACATTGTAATTAGTAATTTTATTTCCTTTTCACAACAAATAAATTTAATATTTATAATTGGCACTATTTTTTTGCATTAAAAAAAGAAGAAGATTGGGCACATATTTTAACAATTAATATAGTTTTTGTTACTTTATTTTATTTTTTCTTATTATTTTTACTACATATACATACATTTTCTTTTTATTTAAGCGTCAATCAAGTATTCTATACACTTGTTGCATATCTTTTTAAAATACAAATCTAGATTATTCACATTTTTTTTTTCTAAGTTTGATAAATATATTTTTAACAAAAAAAAAAGAAAAATTATTAATTTTCATTTGGTTTGGCATGGATCTAAACTACCTAATTAACCTGTAATTGGTCAACGAGATTTTGTCATGTCATTAGATTTTTTTTTTTTAAAATGAGATAGTTAGTTCACATTCTCTCTTCTTTTTTTCTCTTAATAATAGTAATAATAATAATAATAAATAAGTAAATAACATAGATGTATATACCCATTTGAATAAGAAATTTACTACGGAGTAGCATATATAGTTCAAAATAAATGCTTAAAGCAATGTTTAATTTTCATTAAAACCCGTTGTAGACCTTTATTAGATTATCATAACATCTACGTTTGAAAGTAAAGATTATTTCCAACAATTATTGGAACAAGTATTATTGTCAAATAATTAACATTTTTTCTTTTTATATCCAAGTTTTATCATTAAAAATTGGCGAAATTGCTGGAAATAATCCCTATTTCAGCCGATTATCCCAAAATAATCCCTACTTCAAAAATAGCTGCGAATAATCCCTACTTAGACCCTCATAGCCCGTAGTT
>ONZK01001958.1:24602-36679 GCA_900322385.1 Pharnaceum exiguum | reverse complement strand
TTAGGGGGTGTTTTTTTTTTTTTTTTTTTGAGGGGTATTAGGGAGTGTTTTGTTAACTATTCACTGGTGTTTTGCAATGTTGGGTTTTGATCATGCTTGTTTTGTAAGAGGCACGAGGTGCACCTCCAGAGTACCTTAGGCCTAGGGACAAGGCATAATGCTCAGTGCACGACTTTTGCTCAATAATAAGTGCAAATTTTCTTTTGCAATTGATTATCTTTGATTCTGTCTTTGCAAAAGCGATTTGTGAGTTTTTGATGAGCGGCCTGTGGTAGCATGGACAATGGGGTACAGTAGAATCTTAAAAATAGAAGTCAGAAATATAGAAAATTGAATGTTAAAACACTGCAGAGCACCTTGTCTGTTCTTATTGAAACTGTGATGTGCTTGCTAGTTTTCAGGGCAAGCGCTGGCTGCATGGTGCCCACTGCCCTTTGCCTATGCGTACTTTCAAAAACCCAAAACCTAGTAACTTTTATTGCTGAATTTCTTTCCAGCAAAAATGTCACTGTCTTCTGGAATTGTTCGATAAGGGTTTTCGAGGGTATTAGGACACTTGGATGTTGGTGTCTTCTTTGTTTTTCGTCAGCCCACTCTGGGGCTCTCTGGCCTTTGTTGCTTGGGTAGTTGGGTGAAGTCATGGTGTTGCTCACATGCATTGCCTCAGACATGGCTGGATGGTGGTGGTTGTGGCAGCTGTGGGATAAGGGTGGGTTAATTTTTTGGGGTGGAGGGAGATAGAAGAGCTTGGCGGGTGTTGGGCGACACAGCAACGGTTTATTAAAGAACTAGGCCACACAGCAACGGTTTATTAAAGAGCTACATACATACAAATGGAATGTACTCCCATTGTCCTAAAAGTTGTCATTTGTAGGATTATCTGTGTTTCCTTAATTTATAATTGAAATGCAACAAATTTTATAGAGGGAGTTAAATACATGTGATTGGGATACATAAAATACATGATTTTTTGGCATCTATACAGCAAATTGATGTTAACCATCTGAGCGTTCATGTTTCCCACCCCCTATGGCCCTTCTGTGGTGGTCACATGAGTTTGTGTTTGCCTGATAACCATGGAACTCACTGTATTCATTTTGTAGTTTTGCAGAACAGCAGAAGAACATCCGGAAATAGTATTCATCAAAGTCAACTTCGATGAAAATAAGCCAATGTCCAAGAGTATGAATGTGAAGGTCCTTCCATATTTTCAGTTTTACCGCGGAGCTGATGGAAAACTGGAAGAATTTTCTTGTTCGCTTACAAAGGTAATGCAAATTGCTTCTTTTTCGAAATTTTGCTTTCTCGGGGTTTTATAAGACTAGATTTACCTACTATTTTTGCAGACTCAGATCATGTGGTGCTTGCTAATTTGAAGTAATTTTTTTTGGTGATGGTTGTCTTTTGAGTAATATTAAGTATGAGTATACGACTGCTGGTCATGCAAAGTAGGAGGAAGTATAGTATAGTTAGGTAGGAGCCTTTGCCACGAGGCGTCTGTCTGTCTGTCAACTTTTCACCCCTCTTCCCCAAGACACCCCCTCTCCCCCGCGCCACAAAAAGAAAAGATTACTTTGTTTATTTCGTTCTGTCCAAATATGTTTTGACATGCAAGTTCAAGTGTGAACTTTGGGGCAATGAGACCATCTATCAAGTGTGTCCCAGATAATGCATTAGAGGTTGCAGTTGGTCAGAACTCAAGTAACCTTCTAGGATGCTACTTGGTAGATCTGGTCAACCAAATGGTATCTGTCTTTTGATATATGCTGATTCTTCTGACCTCCAATATGCAGTTCCAGAAAATAAAGGACGCCATAGAGAAACACAATCCAGTTGCTGGTGGCAGCAGTACGCCAGAAGTCGTCAGTGAGGTGATACCTGATTCTTCGTCCAGTTCAGTGGAAACTTCACCAGAGCCCACGGGCACATGAGTCAATATTAAATGCATGATTTGTTTATAGTTACATAGTAATATGCATGTAATTCGTGCATTTTAGGAGAAAATGTTCTATATGGTGCCTGGTAGTGCCAATGTAAATTTGCAAATGTTTTTCATATTTGTGAGGTGATGGAAATGTAATCTAAAGTTCATTCTTTCAATTGATCCAACTCTCATAAGCATACAAAACAAAGTTCAATTGTACCACTTGTCACTTGAGAAACAAATATGCTGAGGTTGCCACTGGTAAGATTATCTCCCTTGTATTTGGTGAGTCTCTAGTAGGATGTTAGATGTGATGAGTAGGTTCGGTCATCCTATATATTGTCACCCCTGAATCCTCCATTGTTGCGCCACGCTCTTTGTAGCAATGTAGCTAAACCGAATTCGTAGAAGTTTATGCATTTTCTTGTACCCAAGTTCGTTGGAAGTAGAAACCGATCCCTTCATGAGAAAGTTAATGAAGAAAAACCACACCAACCTAATGAGACTCTGAGAGGGGTGCTTGCACAAAGTTCAAGACTGGGATGCTAGCAAGTGGAATTGTGGAAGTACTGATGGTCGTACTAGGCTGGGGGCTCTTAAAAGTAGGGGAATCATCCTTGAGGGAATTTACCATCCCCAAATGGCTCCGTTTGACTCATTAAATAGCACAAAAACAAAAGGTGCAAAGCCCAAAGTGATCATCCTATTAAGCATCAGGATGAGGATCTTCATGGTCCCTTGTTCTCGAAACCTCTTCCTGAGTTCGTCTGCTATTGATGTAAACTTAACCATAAGATAGATAGGATCTTCATCTACACACTGAGTGCGCAAGAGTAGTGTAATCTCTTCGCAGGAGAGGTTTGATTTGTACTCCCTTTTCCATAGTCACTTGTCCATTGAGTGGAGAGTTGGCAATTGGAAATGTCTTCGGGCTGCTTAGGCCTGTTTCCCACAGATTAATGTAATTAAATTGAATTGACTTCGGGCATACCGGGATGGATAAAGAAGTAAGCGAAAGAATACAGTTTGTGGGATTGTCAATTAGAACAACCCCAAAGAAAATTGAGAAAAGTTTTTATGAACCCGTTTCATATATGAGATTGAGTAAGAGATGTCATTATTGTGTAGACGAGGGGTTATTAATACCTAATTTTATATATAAAACGGGTTACACAAAAAAAAATCAAGAAAATTTGAATGGGTGATCTAGAGAGAAAGAGGTGAGAACTGAGAACTCGATTAAGTTATCAACCATTAGAATTTGTCCTAATCTTGATTTTTTTTTTCCAGTCATATCACACAGAATGCATGCAGGCATGTATTGTGGACCACTTATCTTTTTTTTTTCATTTTCCTTAAAAAAACAATACTCGGCCCTCTCCCTCATACCTTCTCGGCCGATTCCTTGGGTGGATTCCCCTCTCCCCCATCCTCTCTCGGGCCGACTCTCGATCCCCTTCCACTCCTTTACCGCCCTAACCTCTTATCTGTCACCACATGTTTTCCAATCTGTTGTGACGGATAATAAAGTCTGTCATCACAGATATTAAAAATTGTCGTCACGGATATTAAAAATTCTCATATCCGTCGCGACGGATAATGAAGTATGTCATCACAGACAAAACGAGTGGTCCATAATGCATGTCTACATTTTGTGTGCTATGACTGCAAAAAAAAGAAAATCAAGGTGGGCACATTCACCAATCAACCATTGGAGAGGTACAAGACCCCTTCATACCTTACAACGTGGATGTAGAAATTGGCCCCAACGCATTCAATTATATAAGGTTACAAATTGAATTTATATTGTTGGCCTATGGCATGTTTTCTGCATTTTTTTTTAGTAAAGTTCATCTAATTTGTTTTGATTGTAAAAAGTTGTGATACCAATATTTATTTGTAATATTTATTTGTAATTCTTTATACATCATTAGAAATATGTCACTAATTAGTTTCATAAAAGAACAATATTAATAGGGTTGATAAATAATTTTGTGTGAAAACAATTAAGTAAAAAAATTAGTTAAGTTAAGTTTAGTCATGTTGAGTTAAGTTCAGTTGAAAAGAATGGATCCTATATGCAGGCATTGTTTTTCAACTTAGTGTGACTAAACTAGATTGTGAACTAAATTACATTAAATGTGCTGAATTAATTTTTTTTTACTTCCTTCATCTCAAAATGATCTTCACAGTTACTATTTGCACAAAGTTTTAGATAGTGGATGTGTCTGTTTGAGATCTCTTCAAAAAGTAAGAAAGTATAAACCATATAGAAGCTTCCTAAAATGGTAATATAAACAACTTTATGGGACACCCTAAATAGAACGTGTAAAGAACATTTTGGAACAGAGAGAGTAATTATACTCGTATGAAAACTCTAATATTGAATTATTATTAAACTACATGGTATCTATAAAAAAACTACATGGTAAATAATTTTCAATTATATACTAATAGTCACAAATGGATATTAGTATCAAATCTTTTTATATTTAAAAGTTATAAGTTGACCTGAGTTAAACTAAATTGAATTTAAGTCTAGAAGAACAAGCTCTTTATTGGGTTCTATTTCGGTTCATAGTTATTTAGGTTTACAATAGGACGAAAAAATAATAAATAGATTAATCATATGTGACAGTTTCTCTCTTATGTAAGCAACTAAGCTTATGAAGTATATGTGGTGGTGCTTACCTAGCGTTGAACATGCTCTTAAAAACGTAATCTTGATATGAAAAGAACTGGTTTCCCGTTTCAAGCAATGGAGGATTACTATCATACATACGTAGTATATTCTATAGATGTAAAAAAACAACCCGTGTATGTGTATTGGATCCAAATCAGGTTGTTTATCCTGTTCCGGTAACAAGTACAACATCATGCCACAACTAGATGATTAGGTTGTGTTTTGCTAATTAATAAGCAGTATTACAGTTCAATTTTTCCCAGTTTAGTTTAGATTGTTTTAGTTATCATTTTAATTGCTTTCAGTTTTTTTTAGTTTGGCTTTCTTCAGTTTTTTCATTTCAGTTAAATTTTTTCTAATTCAGTTTCAGTTCGGATCTTTTCAACTGACCAAAACACACACTTAGCATTTGTGTGACTACATCAAAACCAGAATAATTTTCTAGTATACCTAATACCTAATTTATAAGTGCCGCCTCATATATAGTTTGTTTCTGCCACATGATTTGTTATTAATAGGACTGCTATGGTTGGAATTCAAAATACAATGAACACTTACGTTGGCATACAAAATACTACGAACCCGGCCTTTTTTAGTTATATATTTGCTTTCTAAACGCAACTTAAAACCTTTCTGTAATTCTGTGATATGTGGAGACTCGTTTAAATAGATTACCTCATTACCTTATGCTTCAACATTTTCCGGTCGCCACACTTGGCAAATATTGATGTATACATGTACATTCGACCATTTCAAGCCAGCATTTTCGTTTTTTTTTTGTTCTTTTTCAAACAAGTTATCAGTAAGTTTTATCTTGTAATTTCTCAAAATTGAACTTTTTCTTTCTATTTTCACGGGGCTGTATAGTGGCGGAGCTATGTGTTGGGGATGGGGTCAGAGCCCCCATCAAAATTGAGATTGGGTAGCCATTTGTAGTGTAATTGTCTCCCAATAATACTAGTATACTAGTTTGTATTAATAGATGCCCCTAACCAAAAATTATTCTAGCTCCGCCCCTGGCTGTATTGTGAAATTGTGATCAGTAATTCATAGTTCAAAAGAAATTGGTTAATTTCAAGCAATGAGTGTGGACGTCAAGTGAATAGTGGGATAGGTTAATCTCGATTGTAAAATACTTTCAATGTTGACTTGGCACAAGACAAAAATCAGCCTTCAACAGTTCAATACTTTCAAATTGAAATGATGGATTAATCATCCTTTAAAACGTTAAGTCGTACAGTAAAAAAATTAAAACATATTTTTATTGTGTTTTTTACGATTTCAACATGGGTATCTATGAACTTACCAAATCCACCACCTATTGTGCACCGGAGATAAAAGAATATACTCCTACAATTTCGAATTTCAGCGTCTACATTTTATCTATGACCTTTTTTTGGGAGCTAACCCTTTATTCATTGACTTCAAAGAATCATTATTATTTCTCAAAAAAAGAAAAATTACAACCACCAAATTAAACTACTTCATAATTTATGAAGTTTAAAATCAACCAAAAAAGTGAAGAACTTGTACTCCAACAGAAATGTTGAAGAGTAAACTTCGATTTTCAATAGTCTTCCAAAAAACAAAATATCCCTAGACATTCCATATAATTATATCTTTTTGTAACAAAATTTGTATATAACTGGTTATAAAATATTGTAGTTCGTAAATTATCATAAATTACTAGTGACCTTTTCTTCGCGTTAGTGATCCGTATTCAACTCGTTGCATAAAAGCACTATCTCACAAGTTTTTGTAACTTTTTCTTCATCATAAATTCTACATAAAATTTGTGTCAACCCGTTTCATATATAGGTGGGTCACTAATGATGAACATGAGGTCGTTCATAACCACCGAAAAGTCATTAATCAACTTTTTGTAACATTAATGACTCGATCTCATATATAAAACGGATTTGGACATTTTTTTTTAAATTCTCACCACAATTTTTATTCAAAATTCCAAAAGATCTCGGATACAATAATTCAGAAGAATAACACATGACCACAAACCATGATTTATACACTGATTCTTTCCTCTACACGTATGGAAACTAATATAATGCATAATAATTATCTGTATACAAATACAAGAAGGGAGGAGCGTGTGGGGGATCTTTCCTCCTATTTTTTTTTTTAAAAACCAACAAAATAATTATCATCATTATTGATAAATTTTGTCATGTGCCCACATGTGTTGGTATCTACTTGTTGCATGTTACTATAAAGCCCTTCCTCGTCACCTGCCTTATCCCTCTCTTTCTTTCGTTACTATTTCCTTTTTTATTTCCGCCATTTCCTCACTTTCCCTTTCTCTTCTCTCCTCTTCTCATTTCCCTTCTCCCCTTCCAGGGTCACCCTCCCTCCCTCCCTCTTGTTTTGTTGCTCTGGTAATTACTTTCCCTTTTCTCTTTTCTTTTGCCTACGTAAAAGTTGTTCTTTTATTGTCGGGATTACACTCGGTTGTTGTTGTTATTTTCGTTGTTATTACTCGAAACTAGCTAAAGTTGTTTATTTTACTCATTGTTATGTTGGGTTGTGCTAATTTTTTAAAAAAGGTTGTTTATTGTCGTAGGGATTACACTCGGTCGTTGTTGTTATATTCTCGAGACTAGTTAAAGTTGTTGTCTCGAGAAAGTTATTGTCTCGAGGAAGTTATTTATTGTCATGAGGATTACTCTCGGTGGTTGTTGTTGTTATTGTCGCCATGGTTGTCATGTCATGTTTTAGAAACTAGTTTAAGTTGTTTGATATTCTCGGGATTATACTCTGTTGTTGTTGTTGTTGTTTTATTTCATTTATCATTAATGAAGGGAAATTCTTCCTTTTTGGGTTTCTGGGTACACTTGATATGATGTGGATATGATGTAATCTGATTATTATTTTTGTTTTTAAATATGAAACAGGACTGTTGAGTTTAGATCAGAGGAGGGAGAGGAAGTAAAAAAAGAAAAGGGTAATATTGGTATAAAAAACATGAAGAGGTGTGAGAGGAGAAGGGATTCAGTAGTATGCCCTAAGCCCCGCAGACTTTATGATGATATCAATCTCAAGTATGTTCCTTTTTTGATGTTTTTTTTTTGTCTTGGGAAATTGTTTGCTTTTGAGTTAAAAGATTGTAACTTTTGTGTGAATTTTGATTGTTTTGCAGTAATTACTCTGAGATGAATGATTTGAAGGCAGGGGCTGAGCTACTTGACATCATTCTTTCCAAGGTAATTTTTTTAATCTACCTTTCTTTTTAGAGTATTTTGTTGTGAAATGATGTATGGCAATATGGCATGACTAGCTAAGTAGCTAAAGTGTTTGTTGTGATTTTAATATTGTTGTAGTAGGTACCTTGGGTCTTTATTTAAGAGCAGGCTGAAATTATTTTGGTAGGAAAATGGTTGATAAGTCACACACTTTGGCACTTAGATTATTTGATTATTGTTAGTTCAAGTCACTGGTTTGTGTTTTTCTTTGTGGGAAGTGCAAAGTATGTGTCTTTTGTGTTCAGCTTGTTTTGTCATGTGTGACAGTGCTAGTGAATATGTTTGTCATACTTGACTAAGTGGAGTTTTTGGCAGCTGTTGTAGTTAATTGAATAAGGAGAATATGTACATGCTTGGGGATGTATGCTTGTTGTTTGATTCGACTTTGAGGCCTTAGATTTAGATATTTTGCTAGTAGTTGTATGTGTTTGGCTTATCCTCCCAGTGGCCAACCCTTTTGTCTTTGTTTCTATATTTCTGTAAAATTGAATATTAGCCGTGTTTTGAAGAGACAGGACAGATATAAGAAGGGAGAGATACAAACTAACTGTAGGATTGGTAGCTGGATGGGTAATCTATTACTTTAAGTGAGGGAATTGGTTGAATTCATGAATTGTGATTACTTTGAATTAGACCAAATTATTAAAATCTTTTGGGTATGGTGGTGGAACTTGTGAAGATTTTTATTTTCTTCTTCTTTTGATGAATAAAACTGTTCTTCATTATTGTGTTGGCTTTTAGAAGATTCCAGCTCTGTCATAGTTGTACATGTACCTGCAGTGCAGTGCAGTTGTAGGCATCTTTAACTACATTGTTCTTCATATCAGTACAAATTGTACAATGCAATATGAAGCTGAGCCCAGCAAGTTGAATGTTACATCTGCTTGTACATGTGGTTGTGGGTCACCTGGAACTTTTATCATGCCCATTTGATTGTAGGAACAAATAAGGTCGGTAGTTGGAGGTGATAGGAAATCATGGGCATGTTTAGGAGAAGAAGATTTATTGCTCTTGAATGCTGTACGGCCCTTGTTATAGTGTTCTCAACACCTCTACAAAACTGTACGAAACCAGGAACATTTGCTTGAAATGAATTGTTATATGAACTGATCATTGATACACTTGGTGACCTTTTTATCTACCGTGCTTCTCTTGAGATTTTAACCTTGATGGTGACTGCTTGGATTTTGATACTGATCTACCTTTGTGATTTTCCATCTCAGGGGAGTGGCATGGAGAGATCGGGCAACCAAGTAGCTTCATCCCCGCCATTTTTTTGTGGGTCTCCGCCTGGTAGAGTTTCGAATCCAGTTGTTCAAGACGAGCATTTTGGTTCAGCTAACTTTAAACCATTTTCTCCTGCACCATCAGTAGCCTCATCTCCATCCTCATCTGCTCACAAAGGTGGATGTGGTCGGATGAAGTTTGGTCATTCACCCGCGGCAGTGCGGATTGAAGGTTTTGAATGTTTGGCCCGAGATAGGCAGAACCGCAGCATTTCTGCTTTTGCTTAAAAACCGAGAGTCTCTTGCACAGAGAATTATTGAGGATGATATGATACACAGATACATAGGAATTAAAGTCCAGAGCTTGGAGCGGGGAGAGCTAACATTATAGTTTTGTCGATTTTGTATATACAGGGAAGCAATTGCCTCATCTGCAGAAGATGGTTTTGATCTTACCCTCAAATATATGTAAATGGGTTGGGTAAGAAGTGTCAAAAGTTTTGTTAATAATGAAAGAGTGAAGGGAAAAACCTCCTCTTCTTAGGTCCCTTTAGATCAATTTGTTTAGGAGTTGGTCGAGAATTTCCCCAAGTTTTCATTTTCGCCAGTTCTTTGTAGTCTTTGATCGTCATTCCTGTCCTTTCATATGTAAAATTTCTCGTGTAAGGAAGGAATAATTTCAATTAGTCTGGTCAAAGAATGCGATCTCTTACAAATACATATGACTACATGAGCATTACATCCCATTGAAATTTCATTGAGCTATAGGTATGTACTGTATGATATTTTGGTTTGGGACTTGGAGACATTCGAACCCGAGACTTTGTGCTTGTTCAGTCTTTTAACATTAAAATGAACTGTCATTCTCTGATAATCAAATGTTCCGAATTGCTAACTGAACTTTGAATGAGCTGACTAAATGAACCACACTTCTTGTCACGTTCTTTCTATCTATGTTGAAAATGGTAGTAGCAAATATGGCACCATCAAATATCAAAATTATACCAGTACCAAACTTTGACATGAAGAAAGTGGCCTTCAAACAACCATGATTAGATTGCGCAAATTTCGGCTATGATCCTGGTTTTTTATGTGGGTTGAAAACTCCGAGGAAGACTTATAATAACCAAAAAGAATTAGTAAAGGGCAAACAATGGGACACCATCACAAGTTCACAACAAGGACGAGGGACAACTTGGGGTTCACTTTTATGGTAGGATGGTACTAAGTCCCTGCCTTTAGGTCCCCACTAAGCATTTTTGAGAGGTGTGTGTTGGCCATGCTAACGTGTTAGGAGGTTGGATTGAGATGACTAAGCAGATAATAGATGATGAATGATGATGTTAGTTACTGAATTTTATTTCAGTATGTATGTAAGACAGAGAGTGGAATGCAGTAGTGGGCAGCAGAATATTAAATGGAAGAACATGGTCGTGATTAAAAGTTAGGCATTGCGTGGGAACTGACATTCGGCAGTAGCAGCCTTTGGTTATTGTTAAGCAGTACTGTACTGTATTGAAAGTGAAATGAGATCCAAGTTGATGGATCCGCACTTGTCTCTGCCTGCCCTCACTCTCACTTTTTGGGCTTTACTTGTTTTTCCTGTATTTTATTTAGGTGTAAATATTTTGGTCTGTTGTTTGCTCACAAGATCCAAGTTACTTGGTCATGTGCTCTGACCATGTATTCGTACTGTGACTGTATGGTCTGTACGTTTGGTGTGAAATGTTGGCGCATCGCCCAGATTGTACGCCCACTGTAAATCTGTGATTACTCAAAGTCCAAACATGTTGTGAGGTTCATCGTCAATTCTTAGGTTTTGTAAAGAACTCGTATAACACAATATCAATAGTCACCTTTTTAAGTGGCATTAGTTAAAACCGGCAATTTATTTGATAGACCTACGTGTATGATCATTATACACTCTAATACACTTATGCTATATTCATGATTTGTTTTTAGAAACACATGCATTTTCGTAAGACACAAGTGCATTTTTTAATTTAAAATGTGGGAAAGGGAATATCAAAAAGGGTGTACAAAAATAAAAAACACGTAAGTTTACAATTTAAGGGGATTTGGTTGCCGTTGTTGATGATAAAATAGTATAGCCCTCCACTACAATTCAATTCTTGTCTATTGCACTCAAATAAAACATATGCTAGCCCACATCCCGCGGATTGAATCATTATGCAAAAGTTAAGCTAAGGAACAAAAAGATTGTGACATCATTTCTATTAAAAGAAAAGACTGGTAAAACACTCTACAGTCTATACTCTACACTACTAGCCACATTCTGTGGATTGACTCTACAATGTAAACGACCATATATAAACCTAAGGATTTAATTACCGCAGGAGAATAGGAGATACTGTCAAATTGGCAGTTTTCTTTTTTTTGGTGTGACAAATTGGCAGCTTTACATTGAAAGAATGGTTAACTATAGTTCTCAATCGTTTTGGAACATTGTTACAAAATTTCTCATTGCCAGTAGCCAGTACTATACACAAGTAACACAAGAATAAAAGAATGGCCCGTGGAACAAGCTGTTATTTTCTTTTTCGGTTTTTACCGTGTAACAAGCTGTAAGATGGGAAAATCCGAAAGTGTACTGTGCATCTCCCACCCTATGGAACTATTTGGTGAAGAAAAATCTAACAATATGCACATAAAAAAGCATTTGTCTAACTAATTTATACCCGCCGTCTGGAGGGTGTGACAGGAGAAGAGCTACCACTGGCAGGTTTTTTCAAAGCTGTAGGAAAATGAACAGTATGAGATGATGATCCTTAACTGTGATATGGTGACCAATTGAACATATTCAGATAGGAGAACAGCAGATAATATACCTGAAGTAGCTCTCAAGGTTGTCCGTACTTGTGATAAGCGAGATGCCCCGGTTTGGGTTGCTAACCTAGATGGTTGTGACGCTCTTGTAGGAGTTTTAAGCCTGCATTAAGAACAATCACACATTTTATGTCCTTCAA
>ONZK01001958.1:0-16122 GCA_900322385.1 Pharnaceum exiguum | reverse complement strand
CCCCCCCCCCCCCCCCCCCCCCCCCAGCTGAAGGATATACACCATTCTCCATCACTTAACATATGCTTGCAGTCTTCTTGATGCCTTGATGGGAGGAAAAGGCGCGGAACTTTTACATGCTCTAGGGTTCTATCTTGCACCAATTGGGGGCTGAAGGAGAGATTGAGAGGGAGAGAGACAGAGAGAGAGAGAGACCTGGAGAAGCTGGACTGTATGCACGTTGGAATTTTGAGTTGGAGAATCCCCTCTGCCTTTCATCAGCTTTCAAAATTGAGCCTCCAAAGTGCGGCATTGAGTGTTCTTTGAGTGCTAGAAGGCAATCTAGAACTGGTCTCATGGATCCCTTCACAAATTTGAAAAGACAAATGTAAGGATGAAAGACATTTTAAGATGCATTACTTAGTAGTTGCAAAAGATCTTTTAATCATGTCATCACCAAAATCTACTACATGGTTATTATTAAGAAGATCAAAGAAGAAATGTACCGCCCTCCTCAGAGAACCTGCTTCTGAGACCTAGCAATCAGCAGTTTATCAAAACTTGTAAATTTACGATGTACCTTCTCAAGGTCTGACATTTCAAAGGTCCGCAATCCAGTCTCAGACATCGCGGCTATAAACCTCTGGATCTTCCTTCTTCTAGACTCTGTAGATGGACTGGAATCATCTGACTGAGATAGAAAATAAAGGGCATTCATCAATCATCACCGCATGTCAGATACAGTATCCTTGAATGGTGAAAGTCAAAAGGAAATATGAATACAACCTCATCAAAAGAACTGTACTTGAGCTTCTGTAAAATCTGACATAATATGTCACCATCAAGCAAGGAGGACCTGAGCTCCTCATCTGAAGCTTTTACTGATATATAAAACTGAGGAACTATTGTGTTTATCCACTCAACTAAGGCCATCCGCTTTTGGACTGCAGTTAATATCAGATACAGATTCAGACACATTCAACGACATGATTGTAAGAAATAATACAAGTTTTCATTTCATTTCCTTACCATCAGCCTCAAAAGTTGGACTAGAGCCCAGTTCATAGCCATTCCCTTTCACGCTAAACCTCGGACTGGTATTCATGGTAATGTAGCTTAAAGGAGCACTGAGCTTCCTGAACTCACTTATTAGCTGATCAGTGGAAGTAACCTGTTACTTACACAGTATAGAAATCATCGATCTCCCAGGAAAAAGAGTACAGCTTTTGCAGATCTTCCAACATCACCTCATAACGTCTCAAGACCTACAAAGAAAATTACAAACTTTACAAGCAGAAAAGTCCCTCTAACCACCATCAGCAGCAGCAGGTAGCAACAACAGAAACAAACAGCTAGTACATCCTACTGTCACGATACTGCAAGCGAGCACAAATTATAGGGTGTAAAAAAGGAGGTCAAGTTTCAAATATACATGAATACATAATGGGGGAAAAGGAAGGCCCTCAAATAAGAAGCATTGACAAATGACAACAAAAAACACATACTTTTGAGTCACTGTGTGACATCTATTCTATAAGAACACAGGGATGAAACATCTCAAAGAAAATCCATAATGCAGCATGTACTTTTTGAGTAATCACAACAATTAATGAAAATGGGAAATGACTCCCCTATAAATCACCATTTTTACTAATAGAAATTGAAGGTTGAAGCAACACATCAACCAAGCATTTCCCATTTTCAAGATTCATTCAATCAACAATGCTGACAATGAGCAAACAATAAACTAGCCATCTTAAGCACTAATCATCCAAACAAGACAAATAGCTAAAGCTCAACATTGTTAACTTAGATGTGCAAACAATAAATTATCCTCTTATGCACTATCATCCAAACAAGACAAATAGCTGAAGCTCAACATGACAACTTAAACAAAATTCATCGACCCACATTTTTCCAAAGAGACAAGATTTACCAATAGATGTCATATATGTAGCCAAAATCACAGGGAAGTTTCCAATATGCTGCTCACATTTGATGAAGCTGCTGCCACCAATATACCTAAAATTTAAAAAAGAAAAAAAAAACAATCACACAACAACCCATTAGAATACACATTTACATGTACATGCATGTAAAACAAAAAAGAACCAATCTTTGATCAAAAAAAGTGACATTCCATCAAATATTTGGCATGCAAACCAAAATTGACTTTCAACATCAAACACCAAAAACAAAATCAAAGACTTCTCATTTCACAAAACCAACAAATACCCAGAAAAGCTAAGAGCTTACTCACGTTTTCTGATCAAAGAAACCAACTGGGCATCCAAAATTTTGAGAGTAAAAAAAAAAGAGAAAAAATGATGTGGAGAAACTTGAGAGGTGACAAGGACAAAGAAGAGAGAGAATGGAATAGGAGAAATGGGAAATGATGGTAAGCCTTTGTTGTAGGGGAAAACAAAGTGAATTGATAATTTGAGACCGTTGAAATTTCGAAACGATTTCAAGGAAATTCCTTTCACCGGCCATTTTTCTTATTATTTTATTTATTATTTTTTAAATTTGTTAGAGAGAAAGAGAGAGGAAAGTTAGTTGAAAAGGTCGTTTGATATGGCGGGAAGAAAGTCCCTCCTATCCTTTATTTGGCTTTTCTTTGGCTGTCTTTGTTAGTTTGTTTACCCTTTGTGAAATTGTGATGGTGGTGTTTGTTTGACTAAATAGCTCACTTAGTGCTTTCCCATGTTGTTTTGCTTTGATATGAGAAGATCATTTTATATAATTGTTTTCTTCACTATACTAATTAATGTTAATGTGGTGATTGTCTTCTTATTTGTATCTAAATGTTGAGGGATTCATACCTAACATTATCCACCATATCATTTATCTATGTGTATAATCGTTAATTATATTTTTTTGTTGGATTGTGCATGCTAGTTATATATTAAGAGAAATTGTTGAGTTCACCCGTTCAAATCATCAACTTATTCAAGCCCTTTTAATGTTTTACCTTAAAAAAGGACCATATGACTCCAAATTACCACATGAAGTCACTTATCTTGGCCATTTTCTTCATCTAAATACTAAGATATTCAACCAATTGCGACTCTACTGGTACAGCGTGCTACTCACTACTTAATTACAAACAAAGAGTCAAAGACATTGGTATAGAAGTCTGATCTCATTATATAAGGGGTCATAAGGTATCTGCAGTAGTGATTAAATTCAATGGATAATAAATCTAAAATTAATATGTGTTTGATATGACGGGGGTAACACTTTACACCTACCTTAAAATAACTATGGTTCATTTCTTAATTCGAAAAGAGAAAGAAAAAAAAAAGAAATTTTATCAGATAATTTTACTTAGGTGGTCATTTGATCTAGATTGGACTAACAGTAGTGCTGGATTTGTCTTAAGTGAGGGTGATAGGAATTGAACCCTAAACCTCAAAGTCACATGAATACAGGATGAATAACCTATCAATAGGCTACAATTGCTTTACGATGTCATTTTGTAATACATAAATGAAATAAAATATTTTGAGTAAAGTAGGTAAAAAGTTGACATTTAAAATTTGTACCATTTCCTCAATTTCTTTAATCTTATCACGCACAAATCACTTTTATAAACCATATATTTAGGAATTGTTGTGATTTCGAATAATGTGGCAAGAGGAGGCCAAAGAACTGACTAAACTTGGGTCAAAGTCGGGTCATTAACTTTTGAGTTAAAGTGATTAGCTCGATTTTAATCAATCAAAATTTAAATTGATATTATTCACTTAAAGTCGATAAAACTCAGGCTAATTTGGTTAAATTTGGCTTGTTTACTTTGTCATAGCTTGTCTGAATTGAATTGCTTAAAAAGATATCTGTAATGGTCAATTTGTAATGATAAAATTCAATCAAAGGTCTTGTTCTTTAGGACTAAGTTTGGCTCAGTTCAATCCAATTCAGCTCATCTCATAACTTGCAAACGTAAATCTCGATATTCATAGTTAATATTATATCATTAGAAAGATCTTACCATGTAAACGTACAATATTGACGAGGTTTTAATAAGAAACCGAGTATCAAAATAATTATAAAAAATTTGTTTTGTTCAGTTCAATTGAACATGCCCAAAGTGAGCTCACTCAGTAATGCCCCATCTGAGTAACAATCCAGCACCATGAACACTCAGTAATGCCTCATCTGTTCCATGGGAATCCCCCCCTCAGGCTGGGTTAAGATCAACACCGACGCATCCTTTGATTTCCAGAAAAACCTGGCAGGCTTAAGTTTCTGTTGTAGAGATGATAGGGGGACATGGCTCCATGGCCAAACCGATATTAGCTTCTACTTAGACATGTTAAATACTGAGCTCAAAGCTATCACAATGGCACTCACTTGGGCTGCCTCATCACTACACACAAAGATCATCATTGCATTAGATAGTGTTAATGTTTTGAAGCTACTGACAGAGAGGAATGCTTCTATTTGTATTAAGTTTCATGAGGCTGCCAAATGCAAAGAACTTCTGAATGGCCGAGCTGGGACATTCAACAATGAACCACCCATGATGGTGCTTAGCTTTGAAGGGAGATAGAGCAACAAGGTGGAGGACGTGCTAGCAAAGGAGGCTAGGAAGAAACCTTGTGTGCTATACTTTTGTCTCACCTCCCTTATTTTGTATTGAAACTTTAGTCTATGGTGCTCTTATTACCTCGGGTATGTCCGAGTATAAACTACTTGCTATGTATCAGTACCAGGGAAAACATTTATATTCCGTCTTAATTAATATCGAAAGGACTTGTGTACACCCGTTCCCATGCATGAGACGGGTCTGACCCAATGACTCATTTTTTTTTTCAAAAAAAATTTTTTTGATTTTTTTTTCAATTCTATACAAATGAATAATGACCCTTATGCAACTGAAAAAATGAACCCCCTAGAAAAAATCTATAACAACTGAATAATGAGCCCCATATAACTGAATAATGAACCATATACAACTGAATAATGAACTATGTATAACTGAATAAAAATGAATAATGAAACCCCAATAATAAACCCTTTACAACTGAATAATGAATGTTGTACAACTGAAAAATGAACCCAATCTCACACAAATATTTGTGAATTAATCTATGATCCCTCTATTTTACCAAAAAAAAAAAAAAGTGAGCTCAGTTCAAGCGTGTTTCAAGCGAGAGCTAAGTACTGTACAAACCTAGTGCAGTCCGAACTCCCGACTCCAAATCAGCTCAAAGTTGAACTCATGTCATGAGTTCATGACCCATCAGCAAAAAAGACACATAAAAGTAGCAGCAGTCCCTTTCTTTCTTCTTTCTTTCCCTATGCTAGGATTGTTTCCCAAGCAATAAAGAGAGAAATCCAGCCGGCTTTATCTTGTTCCCCAAGCACTACCAAACACACAAATAAACCAAGCCCAACTAAACAGTAAACAGTAAACACCCATCAAAAACCAAAAAAAAAATCTTAAAAATAAACCAAAAAAGACACACATGAAATGAGAAATAAATTAGGAGCAAAAACCAGATTATGCTCCAAGAAACCGGGGCAGCAAAAACCACTGCGGCCCACCCTTTCCTTTCCTTTCTTACTACAAACCCACGTTCTCCTTTTCTCCCTTTTATTACTTTCATTGTCTTGTTTGACCCTTGTCTTAAATTTCTCTCATCATATAAAGCACGCATTCCATTCTCTCTCATGCATTAAAAAAATCATAATATAATCATAAGAAATTTAGTTTATTTTAAGTTCTCTCAATCAAAATGCGTATGAGTTGTAATGGTTGCAGGGTTTTAAGAAAAGGGTGTAGTGAAGATTGTGTCATTAGGCCTTGTCTTGAATGGATTAACTCCCATGAGTCTCAAGCTAATGCCACCCTTTTTCTTGCTAAGTTTTATGGTCGTGCTGGCCTTCTTAATCTCATCAATGCTGGCCCTCATCATCTTCGTCCTTGTAAGTGTTCTTTTCTTAAGTTTTTGATTAGAAGCTATATATATTATGTTTGTACCTAATTTTTTCCGTGTCCAAGTGATAAGTGAATATAGAAGTGTAAAATTTTTTTTTTTTTGGTTTGAATATAGAAGTGTAAATTTAATTAGCAGTAAAGCTTCCACATTATTTTACATACTTCTATTGTAGGCTTGTAGCATTGCATGCTTAGTGTTCTTTTTTTTTTTACTCCCTCCGGTTTAAAATAATTATGTTTTCGTTTTGCATGCTGTTTGAACTTTAATCAAGATTATATAAAATTCACTTTAGCAAAAATTATAAAGACTTCATACATATAATGAAAGTGGATTTCAAAAACAAATCTATGAATAACTGTTTCATTTTGTGAATCAAAGTAATTTTCGCCACAAATTAATAGTTAAAAATTGTAAAAAAATGAGAACGACAATTATTTTGAACCGGGGAGGTACGGCTCGTTTTTAAGGACGGAAGCTAGCTTAACCTTAATAAATTTAGTTACATAATAAGATATAAAAATGATAGCCATTTCGATTTAAAAAATAATAATTGATTGGAGATTTTTTATTAATTTCTTCAATAATTAATGAAGACTAGGATTTGACATTTATTATTTGATTTTTTTTTCCTGCAGCTATATTCAAGTCTTTGTTGCACGAAGCATGTGGGCGTATAATTAACCCAATTAGCGGTTCAGTGGGATTATACTCAACCGGAAAATGGGACAAGTGCGAAGCCGCTGTAGAAGCCGTATTAAGCGGTTCACCAATAACCCCTTTAGAAATGGACTCAGAAGCCGATCACGTGAGCCCGCTGTTTAAGTCATGTGACATCCGCCACGTATTGAATAAGCAAGGGAATGCCGAGGACAAACCATCACGTGAATTGCACAAGGTGAAGAACCGGACCCGGTTCAAGAGAACCGCTAACAAACCGGTTAAGAAACCGAAATGTGAACCGGGTGAGAAAGCCGGTGAGGCGAGTGGCGGCGGTGGTGAATCGGTGAGTGGAAGCGGGGCGAGCGATGTCGTGTCGGGGGAAATGGTGGAGGACACGCTTGTGAAGCCGGATGATGGTGGTGTTGTTGGTGAGGAGTTGGCGTTAGGCTTAAGCTTGTTTCCTGCATGTAACAAGGTGGTGCACAAAGAAAAAGTTGTAAGGGTAAAGGAGGAAGTTGATCAGTCAGATAAAGCCTCGTGGTTGTCCGATGTTAGCCTTGGATTATCTATGGGGAGCTAGTAATAGTTTTATTTGTTAGTGCAGTCTTGTAGAGCGCAAATCAGTTTTGGTACGTCTAAGGTCTTGTTATCTTATTACTTGTATAGACGTATAGTGATGGAGAAACAATAGCCAAGTCGATCTGATGAGCTGCAAATATTTTGTACGAGCATTTTGGGTGTCTAACATAAAAGTGTTTTTTTTTTCCTGAGATAGTAATAATTATATATACTTTGTATAATCACTTATATCACTTAGATGACAACTTTTAAGTGTATATTGCTTGATTTACAACCTTTTTCTTCTCGGCATTATTGATCGATATGTGAAGATGGATCCTCCAAGGTGGTGAGCATTTGTTTTCTTTTTCTTTTCTTTAAGATAAGAAAGGTCGAGGTATAATATTGGAGAGAATAGTTTAATCGTATGACCATATTTGAGAAGGGGTCATTAATGACAAAAAAGGTTAACTAGTGGCCCTTTTTTTTATTATTTAGTGACTCATTTGTTGATCATTAATAACCCCTTTTTCATATGTAAATGCATAAGTTTTTGTCTATGATCACAATCTTATTCAATTGTTGAACAAGCTTATGAAGCCGGCTAATATAATATATAGCTCTGTCACAATATTAGTAACGTATCAATCTCAGTATTGGTAACGTATCAATCTGGAGAGATTGTGACTTTATGAGTCATAAAGAAAGTTAAGAAGGGCAATTTATATCCTACACCCGGTGTACCATGAGCATTATACACCAGGCCCATACATATGTTATATAGTGTATCATATATATGGTTATTTTTCTTTTGGGCTGCTATGTTGCTATTGGGTCAAGCCCTATATATGATATATGGTGTACCATGCTCGTGGTACACTGGGTGTAGGATGTACGGATTCGTTAAGAAGAAATATATAACTCGTGTATGTAGTTTGGTTTAATTTTGAGGAAAAGTAGATGGGTGCATATATCTCTATGTATTCATAGCCTGGAAGCGATTCTCATATTCTCTCTTCCCCAAAAAGAGGGGAAATGGTTTTGACTCAATATAAATTGAATCTGTGTTGATAAAGTGTTAACCTGACCGTCTTGGTCCGCTAATGTATTAATCGAAAGATTGAATATATTATGTGTCCTTTTAGAAATTCTCTTATGTGACTTTGCCATGTATCCCGTATGTATTTAGTAAAATTTGTTTGAAAAACATTCAAATAAGAAGACCACAATTACTATACATTTATTTAAGTGAATTATTAGTCACATGACATGTTGACAAAAAATAAAAAAATAACTAAATAGATTAAGAAAAAAATTCAACAAAGAGGGCAAATTAGGATATCAGTAGTATAGCAAAGAGGGCAACATAGAATATGTTTTGTATGTTTTTAGGAATTTATGCCAGTAATCAACAAAACTAATTGATAGGAAATATGTTGAAATAAATTGAAATCCATAAGTGCAACAATATATACAAAAATTAATTGAATTAAAAAGCAGATGCTAAGAAAACAAATTTAATAAAGATTTGGGTAAACAAAAAAGGGTATCCAACATTACCCCTAACTATGATATGTTATTTTTTAAAATCAAATTAAGCCTCATTAACCATTTCGATTCCAACACAACAAATGTGGGGGCATAATTGGATTTCCAACATTATCCCTAATTAATAGTATTTACATACATACAACCTTTTTATGCAAATGTTTGTTTTGTGAAAAATATCAAACAAAACATTCCTTAGAGTCTTTTACTGTTCTTTTAATACGTACAAACATACCTATTAAGAAAAATGATCATATTCAAATATCTTTGAGTGCTTCTTCTTGTTTTCCTTTTTTTGTTTTTTTGTATTATTGATGCTAACCGTTCTGTTGGCAATTTTTTAAGTTGAATAATTGTTTTTGAAAACCCTCAATAACGCATGACGCTTGTGAAATGTGATTGTACGTACTTGTCAAATGAATTGATGACACTAGCACAATATGTTGAATCATGTCTCTGCTTTAACACGGTTTTACAAAAACTGACATTAGCTAGGGTGTCACTTGTCACTTCACTGAAAGTTCATAATTTAATTTTATTGTTTAGATAAATGTGTTTAAAAACTTTAATTAATTGAAAAGGCATGTAAAAGGTGACACTTTGCCCAATGAGTTGATGAAGTCATATTAGAGGGAAATGCCACTTGTCATGTCACTTGAAAGTCTATCAAGATGGTACTTTTAAGGGCAACATTATTGCTAGCTTTAAAAGAACTGTTAGGGGTGTTGCAACCCAAGTTGCATCAACAATCTTGTTATAACTTTACATGAGTTGCAAGTACAATTATCCATATAAATACCTACGACAATACTTGTGTGAGCATGTTTCATATAGAGACAGGGTATTAATGATAGAAAAAGGTTGATTAATGACCGCTCGGGTGGTCATTAATGACCCCTAGATGACCATTAATTAATGACTTCGTCGTCTCATATATGAAACGGGTTCAAACAAATTTTTACGGAATACCTATACTTACAACTAAATCTCTCTCTCTCTCTCTCTCTCTCTCTCTCTCTCGCTCGTCCATTCAATGAAGAGTAATTTAAATTGGTCATCATTCCATCTCATTTTTTCCTGAAGTAAAATTAATCATGTATGTAATTTAGTAAATTTTTTGGATGAGTTTCAAAGGAGTTGTACTAACAATATAGGAGAGTAAAGTGAGTCATAAGTGAATAAGATACACATATATAGAAAAGTGTGAAAAATACTTTGAGAATTTTACCAACAAAACTTGCCTTAATCATGAGGATGTCTTTTACATCCCTATTAGTTTCTTATTAATATATTCCCCAATACAATATTATCATTTTGAAAGTATTCTTATTGTTCAATGTATGGCCACCACATAAGTATTGTGATTAGTTTCATTGTACTTAATAATTGAAAAGGCCACTTTATTGAGAAGAAAATAAATCAATAGTTATTTTGATTACTTCTATGATTATTTTCCTTTAAAGTTCATTAATTTCATTGTACCTAATAATTGAAAAGGCCACTTTATTGAGAACAAAATAAATCAATAGTTATTTTAGTTACTACTATGATAAGTTTCCTTTAAAGTTTGATTTGTTTCTATAAAAATTAGATGAATTGTACATAGATGATTTCATGTGTTCATGTTCAAACCAACATAAGTAGCCTATAAATCACTCGGCTATTCTTTGAAACAATTGCAATTCATCCACAACTCCATCACAACAAAGTAAAACACAACTACAAGAAAATGAAAAGGCAAAGCTTGTCTATCATTTTTGTTTGTTTAGCTTTTTTCACTCACTCTGTTACTATATCAACTATTGATGCACGCCCTTCACGAGTGGTGGAACCCAATATTCTTGGTGGTTGGGAACCGATCAAGGACATAACCGATCCTCATGTTGTTGAAATTGCAAAGTTTGCAGTTGCAGAAAACAACAAGAAAATCACGGGACCGAAGTACGCGTTGAAACAAATATTAAAGGGTGAAACTCAAATTATTTCAGGTGGCGATAAGAATTACCGACTTTACATTGCCTTAATAGGAGATGACGGTGTTTCAAATTATGTCGCAGTGGTCTTTGATGGCAAGCCAAGACAGCTCGTGTCATTCAACCCGGCTATTGATGCACGCCCTTCACAAGTTGTGGAAACCAATATTGTTGGTGGTTATGAACCAATCAAGGATATAACCGATCCTCATGTTGTTGACATTGCAAAATTTGCAGTTTCAGAAAATAACAAGAAAATCACGGGACCAAAGTATGCGTTGAAGCAGATTTTAAAGGGTGAAACTCAAATTGTTTCAGGCGGCAATAAGAATTACCGACTTTACATTGCCGTAACAGGAGATGACGGTGTTTCAAACTTTGTCACAGTGGTCTTTGATGGCAAGCCAAGAGAGCTTGTGTCATTTGACCCAATTAGATAGTTTAAACTGATTGCTTTAATGGAAAGTCAAGAGAGTTTGTATCATTGACCTTAATAAATAATTTCAATTGATTTCTTGGAAAATCTGAGGCTTAAATACCTCTTGTTTTTTTAGCCCACATGATATATGCGTTGTAATGATATATGCATGATACTTTTGTTTGGACACTTCCTCATCATCATCTCGGGGGAATATTTCTTGACATAATAATTACACGCATATTGATCATTAGTGGGTGAAGGACGCTTTTTTCCTAACCTAAACCTCTAAAGATATACAACTAATTTTAATGTAACTTATTTCAATTTAGGTACTACTACTCATTTTACTTATTTGAGTTTCATGACACGTTCAATTAATTTTACTCTTCTAATATGATTTCATTTACATTTAAGTTAAGTGTATCATAGAAAAACTAAAACTTCACCTAAGTAACAAAATAAAATGCAAGGACAGTTGACCATTCACATAGGCCACATCTTGAAAAGGCCTCAATTTTTTTATCACTAGCTGCTTTGCGAATTTACCACTATAAATTTATTTGTTGACTACAAAATTGAAACAAATAATGAATCTTTTCCTCTTCTATTTCATTATTAAATTCTCCCAAAAATCTATAAGAGAAAAACTAAATTGGTTAAAGCCACATAAGATTCACCCAATTATATAATTTTCCCATGTTCGTTTTTAGTTTCACTATTCATTTCATCTTTTCCAACACCGAGATCAAATTTTCAATTGTATTCTATAAAGCCCATTCAATCATTACATCTCAAGGTACTTTAACGTTTTTTTTTTTTTTTTGAAACTTTCTTTGTTTTATTACATGTGTCAATAAGTTAATTGGTTGTAATAAATTCTTTAATTTTTGAGGACCTCATTTTAAATACCGCACAACGCTTCAGCCTAAGCCATTCCTCATTTTATTAGTGTAGATTTAGTGCATAATAAAAAAAAATGATGATCGATGTTTTATTGAAATGAAAAAAGATGACAATGTCAACTACATACAATAGTTGATTCACAACTATAATAATGAGTTAAATATGAAAGATGACAAGCAATGTCGTTGATGGGTGTATACATCGCTATATTTCATTTATTTATCAGGGTATCTACCTTTGGTGACTAATCCCTAACCCCAATGTCAGCGCACTAAGCAGTATGAGATTGGGCAAGGAGATTTTTTCCATTCACAAGAGTAGCAATTCGAACTCCCAGCCACTTGTTTAAGGGACGAAGTGTTGAACCACTACGCCAACCCAACTTGGTTGGTGTATACATCTCTATTCGTTGTATTAATCCAAAGATTAAGTATCCTATGTGTCCTTTCGGAAATTCTCTTGTTGGAGTTTGCATATATCACTTATATATTTAGTAAAATTGTTTTGAGAAAAAAAAATAAAAAGGAAAGAGGAACATTACATTTACTATATACTGATTTATGTGACCTTTAATCTATTTAATTACTATTAATCACATGATATGTTGTAAAAAAAAAATATAACTAGATAGATTGAAGAAAAAAAAGTTCCAGACTACGAGTAATATTAGATTCAAACAAAATAAGCTGTGGGAAACTTAATGAATGTTTTTAGGAATCTATTGCAATAATCAACAAAACTATAATAGGAAATGAAATATGTTGAACTAAACTGAAATTACATTAGTGTAACACTATATACGAAATTTCATAAATTCAATGGAAAAGATAAGCGTACGCTATTGGGTGTTGCTTACCAAAATACCCATATCAAGAAAACATCTAAGAATTTGGGTATAAAAAATGGTTTTCCAACACTACCTCTAAAAAAGATAGTTTATTTGTTGTTTTTTTCAAGACATATAGTTAAGTTTGTTTTATTCAAAACCATGTTAACAATTTCCAACACTCAATAAATGTGGGGGCATATTTGGTTTTCCAAAATGATCCCTTATTACTATTATTTACATGTATAAAACCAATTTGTACAAATGTTTGTGTTTGTAGAAAAAATTAAACAAAAATGAACTACAAACTAGTATTCCCTAGTCTTTTATATACACAATCAAACATAACTTTCAATAAATATGAATAATTAAATATCTTAGAGCACTTCTTCTTTTTCTTTTCCTTTTTCACTTTTGCATTATTGATGCTGGTTATTTTTTTAGTGTAATAAATGTTTTAAAAATCCATAATCAATGGGAAGCACTTGTAAAATATGATTTTACGTGTCACAAATGAGTTGATGAAAACTCATGCATGCTTCCTCATATACAATATAAGTGTCATCCTAACAAATTAAATTTGATCCAAAATAAGTGTCATTTTCAATTTCCAATGCACAATTGCGATATTTTTTTCCAAGTTTGCCCTTAACTATTTTTATACAGTAAAGTCATATAGAATTAATGGAAATCGGAAATGTAATGGAAATAATAGGGCTATACGAGCAATTTTAGCTATTTTCTAAGTATGTGTACAAAGTTTCAAAATGACACTTAAATTTTATTGGATTAGAGCGAGTATTAGATAGATGTGCCTCTTGTTACTACACTTGAAAGTTTAGGATTAATTTTTATAGTTTAGACAAAACTTTAAAAAACCTTAATGAAATGAAAAAATCATGTGAAGGGTGACACTTTGCGAAATGAGTATAAAGTCATATTAGAGGCCGATGCCACTTGCCGTCGCATCACTTGAAAGTTTATCAAGATGGTACTCCTAATCACTTGGGACATCTCTGTTAATTAGGTTCTTATTAATACTCCCTCCGATATATTTAAGTGTCAGTCTAGAATTGAGCAGGCAAATTAATGAGCTAGCTACAATTCCTAATATACACTTATTAATTCCAACACAACTTTTGCTTCTCATTCATTGTTATAAGTTCATTACAAAGGAAATAGCTTAGGGTAAATTTAGAAAAATGTTGACACTTATTTTATTCGGATCAATTCTTTTTTTACTAGTATGACACTTATATTGGATCGAATGGAGTATGTTCCTCAATATTTAATAATTACTCTTCGATATTCAATGTAAGGCCACACATAAGTAGTTGTGATTAGTTTCACTGTATCTAATAATTGAAAAGGAAACTTAATTGAAAAGTAAATAAATCAATAATAATTTTGATACTTCTATAGCCAGTTTCCTTAAAAGTTTGATTTGTTTCTAGAAAACCAGATGAATTGTTCATAGACGATATATGTGTTCATGTACAAACTAACGCATGTAGCCTATAATTACTACGTTAGTTTGCAAGAATGACAGTCCACCTCAATCATCTACAACTCCATCACAACAAAGCAAAACACAACTACAAAACAATGAAAATGCAAAGCTTCTTTGTCATTTTTGTTTATTTAGCTTTTTTCACTCTCTCTATTACTATCTCAACTATTGATGCACGCCCCTCACAAGTTGTGGATACCAATAATGTTGGTGCTTATGAACCTATCAAGGACATAACCGATCCTTATGTTGTTGACATTGCAAAATTTGCAGTTTCAGAAAACAACAAGAAAATAAAGGGACAGAAGTACAAGCTAAAAGATATTTTTGAGGGTGAAACTCAAATTGTTTCAGGTGGCGATAAGAATTACCGACTTTACATTGCCATAGCAGGAGATGACGGTATTTCAAATTATGTCACAGTGGTCTTTGATGGCAAGCCAAGAAAGCTCGTGTCATTCTACCCTGCCATGTCGGCTATTGATGCACGTCCTTCACAAGTTGTGGAAACCAATATTGTTGGTGGTTATGAACCAATCAAGGATATAACCGATCATCATGTCGTTGACATTGCAAAATTTGCAGTTTCAGAAAATAACAAGAAAATCACGGGACCGAAGTACGTGTTGAAACAGATTTTAAAGGGTGAAACTCAAATTGTTTCCAGTGGCGATAAGAATTACCGACTTTACATTACCATAACAGGAGATGACGGTGTTTCAAATTATGTCACAGTGGTCTTTGATGGCAAGCCAAGAGAGCTTGTGTCATTTGACCCTATTAGATAGTTTAAATTGATTGCTTTTATGGGAAGCCAAGAAACTTTGTATCATTGACCCTAATAAATAATTTCAATTGATTTGTTGATAATTTGAGCCTTAAATATCTCTTGTTTTTTAGCCCACATGATATATGCGTTGTAATGATATATGCATGATACTTTTGTTTGGACACTTCCTCATCATCATCTCGGGGGAATATTTCTTGACATAATAATTACACGCATATTGATCATTAGTGGGTGAAGGGCGCTTTTTTCCTAACCTAAACCTCTCAAGATATACAAGTAATTTTAATGTAACTTATTTCAATTAAGGTACTACTAATCATTTTACTTGTTTGAGTTTCATGACATGTTCAATTAAATTTACTCTTCTAATGTGATTTCATTTATGTTTAATTTAAATGTATCATAGAAATCTAGCACTTCACCTAGTAACAAAATAAAATGTAAGGACAATTGACCATTCACACAGGCCACAACCTTGAAAATGCCTCATTTTTTTTCTTATCGGTAGCTGCTCTGTGAATTTACCACTATAATTTATTTGTTAACTATAAAATTGAAACGATTAATGAACCTAAATACATGTAAAAGGTGACACTTTGCCAAATGAGTTGATGAAGTCGTATTAGAGGGCGATACCACATGTCATGTCACCTGAAATTTTATCATGATGGCAACATTATTGCCAGTTTTAAAAGAGTTGTAAGAGGTTTTGCGACCCAAGTTGCACCAACAATCTTGTTAAAACTTTACATGAGTTGCAATTATAGGTATTAATATAAATACCTAGATAAAAATTTTACAAACCCGTTTCGTATATGAGACTGAGTGTTAATGATAGAAAAAGGTTGATTAATGACAACTCGAATGGTATTCAGTGGCCCATGGATGGCCATTAATGACCGCGTCTCATACATGAAACAGGTTCATACAAAATTATGGAACACCCCCCCCCCCCTCTCGTTAATGAAGACCAAATTAATTGGTCATAATTTCATCTCATTTTCTTTTG
>ONZK01001953.1:59596-100083 GCA_900322385.1 Pharnaceum exiguum | reverse complement strand
CTGTTGTCTAACACTCTAACCCATTAAAATAAAAAAACGAAACGGATTTCGTTCGTCAATCTAATCTACGTTACCGTTAAAGGGTATGTCAATCTATGTTAGCCACTGTAACTTTAAGCATCGTTGTATGTTTTTTTCTTTTTTGGGGTTTGGGTGGGCCGTGGACTTAGGCTTGTTTTTTTTCGGTTTTTCTGTTTTTTTTTTTGTGGGACAGGGGGAGGGACAGAGTATGCGGACTGCCGTACTAAGCAAGTGTTTATATGCTTAACCACTTGTTTCTTTTTTCTTTTTCTTTTTCTTTTTTTTTTTGAGAAAAACTTAGCGATGTAGTTAGCTAATTAGCAGTAACGAAGCTAAGTAATCGTACGTAGCTAGCTCTGCTAATACGGATTTTGAATCCATGTCTAAACTTGGCTGTGATCGATATTTTGTTCCGTTGCTAGATAGAAACAGGATTCAATTTGCACCCTATAGCTATAACATTATGCGTGTGTAGATCCTTGACATCGAGATTTCCACAGACGTGGTACTGCTAAAGAACAGTAAATAAAAGTTCTGAAAGTTTTCCAAGCAACTGGTTTGGGGAAATTTTGACCTAGGACCCACGCTAAATCATTTTTTTTAAGTAATTCACTGTTAATTTGGATCAGTGGCCAATGGAGGGTGCCGGCCAATGTGAAGACAAACTTTCTGATCAGTTCATACTTCAGCATGTGTAAGTATGTAGATACTACGCTTAATTTCGTTGTTTCGATCAGTTTTATAGATTCAATTTTTCTTATAAGACTATAATACAAACACCTATCTACAACGGCTACAAGATACAGCTTCTATGACAGAATACTAGAATAGGACAGATTGTTCGTTTTAACTTTTCGGCTGAAAGGGTTCTTGCTAGTGTCATATCATATATTCATATGTAGTTGCCCTCAACCAAACCATATGTAGTTGCCAGAGAATGAATTAAGCGGCTACACTGATTAGCTCGTGTTACATGGAACACGTACGAAGATGATCCTAATATGTTTTAGAACACGTACGTACTATATGCTTTCGATAAATTCGATCGGTGTGCACATTCATATAAAGCGCCGCAATCAGTGCTTGAAAGAGATTCGTACATGCTTGGTCCCCAAAGTTTTGGCCTCTGTCGCTCTGTCTAAGAAGGTTCTCACTACGCAGCAATATATTTTAGATTCCTATTTAGCAGTGTATTTAGCAATGTTGTGAAAATTAGACCGGATCGGCTGGTTTAAATGGGCGTTTATGGTTCGGCCTGTTTCCCAATGCTAATAAACCGGACAAGCCGGTCGGTTTTAACCGGCTCTTTGACCAAAATATACATATATATATTTCAAAAAAAAAAATTTTAAATAATTTAAAAAGACCAACCGTTTATTAATACCGGTTAGATGTTCGGATTGCTATTTATCTAAAACATATTACATCAACCTAAGGGATGGTAAGGTAAGAACAAACAAGAGATCCAACCCTTATTATTTGAGGGTCGGAGATTGATATTTTTGGAAGAAAATACTTGGGTAACTAATCCATTCACTCTTTCTTTCAGTTCTTCTCTAATTTAAAATTTGCTAGAAGTGGTATTGAATCTGTAATTGTTCAATTCTTCTTTTTCAAGTAGTAACTATGATTTGTTGATGTATGTGCTTCTTGGTTAGTAATTCATAGAGAGAGTAATTACATTGATTGAATGCTACCGCTTTTGTAAGTATTTTCTTTCTTTATTGATATTTCTCTAAATTGATTGTTGCTGTAAGATTAACTCTACACGCTTATTTTGGGTTGTTTAACTGTTAGGGTTATGTATGAACGCGTTTCATTCTAGATTGGTAAACCCAAGGAGAAATAGGAATTTAATTTCTACAGTAGAGTATTAACTCTTGAGGAGTAGTTTGAAGTAATTTTATGATCAGTTGATAAATGATGATTTTAATTTGACTATTCTACATTTGTTTAGTTAAGATAAGTAGTCGTTTCACAAACGGAAAAATCCCCCATATATAATTGGTTAATTTAGGTGCTTGGTTTACTAAGTACCATTACGTTTTCACACTTTAAAAGTCACTTTTCTCATTTGTGTCAAAAAAAAAAAGTCACTTTTCTCGTTCGAAACCTATTTCCATATCTACTCTTAGAGTTAAGAAATGAGAATTAATTTGGACACCTCGACAAGCGCTCACCGGTAAACCATGATTTATTCCCCATGACTCTATTGAGTTTACTCAAGACTCAATTCAGAGGGTCTTATTAATTGCACCGAGTGTGAAAAGATCCACTTGAAGGAAGGTGAGTAATTAAGCTGAGTTAAAATTGAATAAAAGTCAGGAACTCTTGAATGTCATGAAATTAAAGTGAGCTTCAGATTTGCTAATCCTTTCATTAAGATTCAAGACGACATTATAATATCCAGTACGTGCAGATCCAAGGAGAGTGAAAGCATGAAATGGTACACTAAGTCTTTCCACAAATCTCTCCTATATCCTCTACTATTCAAAGCATACACAAAAGTGAATAAATATGATTCATCTATTCTTCTGTTTTGAAAATCTCACAATGCATGAGCTAAGAAATTACGATGAGAACATTTATTTGATCTCCAAAAGTATCCAAAACAACAACATTGTTCCATTGTAATGAGCCGAATGGTAGAGAAGATATTTCTTAAAAAAAAAATCATAATCTTCTTACTATGTTTCTCTTTAACTCTTGTTTCCAGTAAGGGCACCAAATGTCACACTTTGTATAACTAATGGAACTGCTTAATGGGGTCATTGAGCCCCCAATATAATGTTCCATATTGCTTCTATCATGATGATTGGCAGAGAGTGTGCCACCAACCTTCTTTTCCACTAATCCTTTGAACAAGAGCATTGAGTAAATATATATAATCCAGTGCACTAGCTTGGGTAGCATGTTTTTTTGTTGTAGTTTTACTAGAAACATTAATAAAGCCTTCATTACCAATAAGAAATTGAGGAGATTTCTGAATTGTACTAGAAGACATAGGAGTTTTCTCTGCAATAATAGTCAGTCTACTCTGCAATCTCTCCATTTTGTCCCACAATAACAGAACCAAGTGGAGTAGGATCAGGAGCACCTTTAGCATTATCAAGCACATAATGAAAAATAGGTCTTAATTGCTTCTCAACATTATATTCTTTACTGGTTTCTTCAAAACAACTTCGACATGAGAATGGGGTACTTCATTAAGTCTACAAGAAGTCGTCTCATGACCCAAATTGTGACAATAAAAAGGAACACATTTGTAGTTAACTTTCTAAGTGATTTTATGCCCAAAGGGAGTGACTAGATGAATCTTTTTGATCAGTGTAGTTGAAATATCAACTTGTACAAGTATTCGAGAAAATTAAAAGTGATTTTAGCCTCACTGCTAGTGTATTTGTCTGCAAACATGAGGGTCCCTATCTTAATTTAGATTAGGCTCTTTTGCTGACCAAAATCAGGGGTCGAGATTTGGTAGAATCCCCCAAACTGGATATTAGTCAGAGAGTCCAATATAATTCTACACTAATCTGGAGAGTCCATGGCTTGAGAATAATGACATTCTTTCCAATTTTCCATGTTACATCTCTCAGTATTTTCTCTTTATCCACATCAGAACGAAAGCGAAAGTAATACCATCCCTTCTCGAAGTACAAAACTTCAGGCATGGTCACATGGTTACAATTTTTTGAAACATAATCACTCATATGATCATGTGTGACCATTTTCCCTATAATTTTATCCACTAGAGTATGCTGCCAATAGTCAATTTTAGAGGATATATCATCCATTTCTATAATAGCATCATCAATAATGGATCTTACTTGTGATTCAGCATTAGTTTCAGCAATTTTATCAGGAATAGGATCACACCTGACAAATTTTTCATGAGAGTTAAGCTAACCTCATGTTGTAGAAAAATCCCCAAATGTGAGCAGATAGAACTTGTGATCGAAATTTTTCCTTCATTGGGTGTGTATGGGGTTTAGGTTTAACTGTTGTACAATGCTTTTGATGGCAGTTTTTTCTTTTTTGATGTTTAGCAATTTTATAAAAATGCGGTAGGCTAACGGACTTTCGAAAACGCTCTGTACAGCACTTATTTTGGCAGTTGCTTGAGGAGTGCGGTATGTTTACCGCACCACACTTTAGTTTAAATTTACTGATTTAGCCTTCAACCAAAAAAAAATATTGGGTCCGCATGAATCAGTCCACCCATCAGTATTCACTATTCCCTCCGTCCCATATTGTTTTTGACATTTGGTATTTGCACAAAGTTTTAGATAGTGGAGTTGTGTGGTTGAGATTTCTCCAAAAAAAAAAAAGTGAGAAGGAATACAAGCCACACAAGTTGTTACAAAAATGGAAGTGTAAAGAACTTTGTGGGACGTCCCAAAATAGAAAGTGTAAATAACATTTTGGGACGGAGGGAGTATTCAGTGCCATCTGTCTGATCATCTCACGACTCATTGTATGGTACTACTTATTACCATCTCATCAGCTCACGCCACATGATATAGGGCCTGTTCTCCCCAACTTCTAAATACTTTCAGTTTAGTTTAGCTCGTTGCTTTCGACTGTAAGAAGTTGTGACTTCGATATGGATTTGCAATTCTTTATACTTCATTATAAATGTCTAACTAAGTAGTTTCATAAAAGCTCAATATTGATAGTGCTTCAAAAAGTAAATGTGTGTCAAAACAATTAAGAAAAAAGTTAAGTTAAGTTAAGTTAAGTTACTTTCAGTTCAATCTTTATAAGTTGGGGAGAACAGGCCCATACTCCGTAAGTACACAAGTACAATGTTCGCCTACCTTATTACTATACATACTACTCCAAAAGAAAAAAAATATCTAGTGCTATACATACTTCATTACAGCCTTAAAGAGAAAGAAGTGATAAACAAATTAGAAAAAAAGAAATAAACAATTTTTTTAGTCTTGATTATTACATTTGAATTCATATAATAAATTACATGTCTAATATGGTCTTTCTACTTTCCGTAATTTTTGTCATAACAATTTTGACTATTAGTTCTCCAAACACTAAACTGTTTTCGTTGACAGCTACAACACTCTTTTCACAGCACCTCTCACAACACATCTACAGCTACAACACTTGACAAAAATCTCAAACTCAGCCATTGTATCACCATTCGATGAGTGAGGAGTATGAATGGGTAGCTGATAAATAGAGGGAATTGTTGTTGTAGTTTTCTTAGGTGGGCGGCCTCGTTAGATCATCTGACCAACAAGGGGAAGACACTAGCTTAGACAGTTTTATCCTTCAAACTCTCAGTTGGCTTCTCTCTAAGTTTGATAGATTACATACTAAAAAATGATTTTTGTTGTTAAATAAAATGCAATCTTTTGAGGATGTCAATTTTTTTATTTATTTAGGGTGCTTCCAAATTTTAATTAAATAAAGATATTAACACATCACATTTTTTTATATAAGCTTGAAAACCAATAGTCTGACTCATCTCCATTTATATTTTCTCCACTGGCCTTCCATTTGTACGTACATTTGAGATTATGTGGCAAATAGCTAGGGGTTGGATTTTAAATAATTTTTAGAAAAGAATTTACTTTTCCTATCTACCAAAGAGCAAATGGAAAACAAATGAAGAAAGTAAAAATGGAGAGGATCCAATTAAATTAGGATGATTCTAAATTTTAGTTAAATGTGGTTTTGTTAGAGCGATATGCCAATATATTTATTCCACCAAGTTGTACATTAATATAGTTAAATATAAAATAGAAATTTCAGATCGTAGGCAATGTAAGAAAAAACAAAAATGTTATTATTAATTTTAGGGAATACAAATTTCATAGTGCACGCGAGCCCCATGGTATATAATCCCTCTGTTTCACAATTATCTTCAAGCTTTCCTTATTAGGTGTTCCTCAATTATCTTCCACTTTCCTATTTTGGAAAGAATTTCAATGTATTCACACTACTTAGCTTTTACAACTTTACCCTTCTTACCCTATGCTTTTCCACCCATTTGCACCATGTGTGGTAATGTTATTGTGATAAAAGTTTGAGGGTGCATTGATCTTTCACAAAAATTGTGTGTACCCATTTTATATATGAGATTTAGTAGTAATGATCCATTGGCTACACAATAATGAACGCTCGACTACATAATAATGAACCCTCGTTTACACAATAATGACCCCTATTACCATGTCTCATATATAAGAAATAGGATTAGGCTCAATTTTTTTGGTGCATACAAGTATGCAAGCTTAATCGATCCATTTATGGATTAAAGCAAGCATCCAGATGTTGGAATTCCCGTTTTGACGAGGCAATGAAGTCGTTTGGTTTCCAGAGTATGGAAGATGTTGACGAACCCTGTGTTTACAAGAAACTCAGTGGGAGAGTTTGGATCCTCTCCATTACAAGTGATCATTTACAAGTGTTTGAGTGAATGTGAACTCCAATAAGCATAAAAAGATAATTAAATCTTACCCCTTCATTACTTGCTAGAATAAGTCTAAATCATTAAATAGAGTACTTGTACTTGCAAGTTATTTTACGTAAAGGAGAGGATACTAACTCGCATACAAGTATACAACTATTGTGTATGTGACTTACGGAGTATACGTTTAGCATTGCCCCTCGTACTCTCATGCATCATGGGATATCATATTATTATATCGGTAGTGAGCGCAAATGTGCGTTGAGCCGTTGACTAATCACACACTCCATCCTTAGCTTAAATGTTAAAACAGGGTGCTCGGAGCAGCTGTTTGATAAAACTGCCTACTAAATGGGCGAGTTTTTTTTTCACAGCACGTGCGGAACGGAATAATCCGTGCCTTCTGTTTACAGCTTGAGAAAGTATTAATTGAGATATTAAGATTATAGCTTTATGAAAGCACTGATTTCTTTAAATATTCCGGCTCGTCACTAACATAAGATCACGTGCATACACCTACGACTACCAAGATATTTTCGCCAATTCTATGAAGCTCTTTTCAGGCAATTTATATCCTACGCCCGGTGTATCATGCTCACCAGGCCCATATATATGTTATATAGTGTATCATATATATGGTTATTTTTCTTTTGGGCTGCTATATTGCTATTGGGTCAAGCCCTATATATGATACATGGTGTACCATGCTCATGGTACACCGGGTGTAAGATGTACGGATTCCTCTTTTCATTTTGACTGTAAGAATGGCAAATCATCCACCCGCATCCGTTAGTTCCATATGTGTCTCATCTAACGGATTTTATGAAGGGTTCAAATTAAATGATCTTAAGCGGGTTTGGATATGGAGTTGATTGGATGTAGGCGATGACTCTTCATCTATGTAATAATCAAACGGATATTCATTTTTTAAAACGATTATTGTTATATATTTTTATAAATATAAAACCCTTATTGCTATAACAATTTGAGTTGGATGTTGAATTGTACCACAAAATGAATGTTTGATAATGAATTACAATGCTTTTATCAAAAGTTATTAGTTGAGTTAATCATTATATAAAATTATTATTTGTAGTATTTAAAATATTATACTATTTGATGTTTTTTTTATTAAATTAGCCAACGGATATCCAATAACCTGCTCATTCCAACAGAACCATGAAAAAATATTGGGGGGGATCAAAACACATTGAAGTTAAAAATATTTATACTAGAAGTAGGAATTGAACCCTAGTCAAGGGAATTGAAGATAAGGTATAAGAGAATCCAACTAAGCTAAATGATTTTATGATTGATAGGTATTGAACTAATAATTTATACAAATTCTGAAATATGGAGGGAGTCGGGATACCCGCCAGTCCCCCCCTTAGTTCCGCACATACGTTCCAATGGAGATTGATATGGGCGGGTGAAAAAATTTAAAATGGATATGAAATGGGTGATGAATGATGTAAAATAAATAGATATGAATATGTATCGATCTTACTCTACCCTCTCCATTTCCATCCTTAATTGTGTGAGTTGATGATTTTGGCTCAAATGAAGTCGCAAAAAGCAATAAATGTAACTAGAGCAAAATGCATTACTCGTCACATGCCTACTATACAAAATATATGAGCTGAAAATTATATATATGAGTAGTAATTAATAAAAAAAATTAAATTTCACTTATTTAAAAAGAGGAGTTATACTCATGTTTTTGCTTACAACTTTATGCTCCTTCAAGATCAAAAGGATCATCCTTCACTTTTTCAGAATTATCAAGTCATGCATGTAATAAGAGCTCTCTATCTTATCTTGATTTATCATTTACAATTGCGGTTGATTATCATTCTGCAACAACAAGTTAATTGTTGGACAATTTGATTTTATTCAAGCTTTTTATGATATTCATCATCAGTCTTAATTTTCCAATTCTTAGGTGCACCCATGGTGTTTTTTGCAAAGTATATCATTAGTCACCTTTTTAATCCCATTAATAAATATGTTATCCACCCGGTATACGTGTACATATACACCCGTTGTACCATATATAGACTTGTTGGTCTTAATTAGTAGCCAAAATCTTTTCGGGTTCTGTTTAATTATTACTAAGTTTGGAGATTTAGAAACTTTAACAAACAAAAAGAAATGAACAAAAGGCAATCGCCAAGGTGAGTTTTCAATATTTGATTTATTATTATCAGTAGTTTATGGTATATCATGATTAATCTTAAAGTAACCTGAGGATGCCGTTTATATATATCATGGAGGGGGCATGACTTACCTTTCGTCTTCCAAATTAAATACAGTACGTGAAAATTCTTTCAAATATCATAAAGTTATCACTTATTAGGATGTAATTTTGTTAACACTCCCCCGCACTCGAATGCCTCTGCGGGTCTTACGTGTGGGACCATTCGAGTGGACAACATGTCTTTGAAGGAGGGGTCCAGGACCGACCCGCTCTAATACCATGTTAAACTTGCCTCACGGAGAGGTGATACAAGCTTGTGAGATCCAACCCAAAACCAATTGGCAATGGGTGGAGGGCTCATTTCACTTAAATCAACCTCTAATCCACAACACACAAACAATGTGGGACAATTAGTCACCACAACACACATACTTCAACAAATTCACATATATATACAGAAGCAGCAGTTAGTTTGCATGAAACATGACACACGTACGACGATACGAGGGGATAATAAGTTAATAACCGTGTGAAACATAAAAGAGTTGACGGCATCAACTCATCAAGTATCTACTTACTCACTTTTTCTTCCAGACCCATCACCTTGTTCCCACCTATGTTTATACTCTTTCTCATTTCTAGGGTCTTATGTGAACTCAGCTTAACTTCGTAAAGAACCAGAAACTATAACGCCATGCATGGTCAAGAGACTCAAGACATCGTCAATAAGAACCCAAATACAAGATCAATTATAAGCTGGTCCACTACTTTATTAACTAAAATCTTTTCTATTTATTTGTCTGATCGAATTAATATATGTGTTGCTAAATGACATGTGACATATCTTAACTGTCACTGTGTCCTTTCTCTTAGCTTCCCCATATAAAAAGAACATCACCCCCTCGGCCAGTTAGCCAACAAGTGTCTGTTATACCTAATTGAGTACACTTTTCCCTTTAGGCGACAAGTCACAGAACGCATATATTGTCACTGAGCATTTAACAATGAACCCTAAGTCCAATAGGTCGTCCAAAGCTGACAGGAAAACCATTGAGAAAAACCGGAGAAACCAGATGAAAAACCTCTATTCCGAGCTCAACTCGCTTGTTCCTCAACATGATGATGGCTCCTCTTCATCAGGGGTATCTCTTTCTCTATATTTAGCTGCTTAGCTTATTAGTTACGTTTTGAAGTTTTTACTACACCTTTCATCTGATCTATGACTGGCGAAGTGGCGATTCGTAATTAACTAATTTTACACAACAATGTTATTAGTATTCTTAACGACGATTTGGTGTCATTGCGATACGTCAAACTGAGGCTAAATATATTAATCAAGTCGGGTTATTCATTCGTATGAATATTTGTTGTTTCCATTTCATTGGCTCTTTATGATAAACAATTGAAACATATACCATTCTTAATTGTGATCACTTCTTCATGTCCATTGTTCATGTTGTTGTAGTGTAACCTAATTAAGCTAGCTATCACTAAACTTTATGCTACACAACAAAGTGCCATAATTATTGACTACAAATAAAATTTATCAATTTTTTTTGGGTACGAGCCTAAGAGCTAGCATTTGCAAATCTCACAATAGACACTTGTTCTTTAGTTAGTCGCTTATGAAAATTGATGCACCTAGCTAGCTACCTCTTAGACCTGACGGCCAGCTGCAAAGCTTACAAAACTATACAAGGGCTCAGTCGCGACTACTTTGCTCTCTCCCATTCTTTATTTATTTCTAATATAAATATGATGTTGCAGGATCCAATGACTTTACCAGATCAAATCGATGAGGCAACAAATTACATAAAGAAGAAGCAAAATGATGTTGAGAACCTAAGGCGAAGGAGGGATAGCTTGCAAGGAGGTAATAATTACAACCCTAGCTCTCGAATGGTGACATCTCCCGTTCAAATTCAAGTGAATGCAAATGGGTGTACTCTGGAGGTTACTTTGGTGACTGGTTTGGAAAGCCAGTTTGTTTTCAATGAAGCAATTCGCATTCTTCATGAAGAGAATGCTGAAGTTGTCAATGCTAGCTATTCTGCTGTTGAAGGCACTGTCTTTCACACCATCCATGCCCAGGTAAACCAAATCTTAGATAGGAAACGGAAAAATATTAAGCTGTGTCATATCACGTACTATATAGTAAGAGTATACTAATAAGTCTTCTGTTTGGATCTTGTTATTGATTTATAGGGTTTTAAGTTTATCTTAATTGTTGTAGGTTGCAGAAGGTGCAGAATACTATGGAGTAGCTAGGATTACAGAGAGGCTTAAGCAATTTGAGCTGTGAAAGATTATCTTGAAGCTATATCTATTGTGATATATGATGGTTAGTTTTGCTCAAAGTAGTAATTCATTTACAAGTATAAACAGACTCAAACGAATTGAAATTTAAACGATTTTTTCTCTTTACTGTGATCAACAAAGACACATCTTACATAATGAAATGTAGAACCGTACCCTATTGCCCTGGAGGACCATAAACTTATCTTCGGGTCATAAAGAGAAAAAAAATACTTCATTCCTTTCTTTTGTAGCCCAACCTCTCCGATTATCCTTCATCAACATTAAGTTTACAATATCGATCACAAAGGGGTCAAATGTAGCTAAAATCGTCCATCTTCTGTGAACTTGTCCCGTCAAGGATTCTAAATATATATATGTTTGAATGTTTCCTCTTCATTCACCAAAATGATATCACATGAAGTTTTATCATTTGTAAGACTGTAACCCTATCTGGCCGCATCATATATTCATATCCCCAGATAAGATAAAAGTTCAAATAGCTACGTTTCAGCCCTAGCTTCGAAGGCTGCTCTTATTCCCTCTAATATGGATGTTAAAAACTTCTTAATCAGACTGTGTGTTCGATCAATATCGTTTGTTGGCTAAAAGTTCACAGAATGATCATATCTCTGCCTACGAGATGTGATGAATAAAACAGAACTTCTCCTGTGATGTGGTGAATAAACATGTTTAACCCTTCATCGCCAAACCTTATATACTTTACAAAATACATGCTGAATTCAGGCGGGCTTCCCTCCCCAATTCAGTCCAATGGACCTTGGCTTATTACTGCAAAGGTTTTTGTCGATCTGCTGATCATTCAGGGCATATCAGGACTGACTACATTTAGTGGTATTTTTGTGTGTGATGATAGGACAACAGAGCAAGGACGGAGGGGTCTGCTTCAGCTCTCAGTATGAAGACATCCTTCACTTGGAGAATATAGATATAGATATATACAATATTATGGAATGACATATTAAGTGATTATCCACAAGGACATCACATTAGGGTGGTATTGAGCTTCTAATAAGGCTATGAAGGTGTTTGATATGTAGTTAATGTGAGTTGCCTATTACAATTAAGGCTGTCCAAGATCATGCATTCATGCTGATGCATGCTTAGCTTCTTTGTAATTTCCTTGCTATTTATGCACTTAAACTCATATTTATATCATATAAAAATTGAAGTTCACTGTCGTGTTTTTTTAAAGCTAGTACGACTTAGTTGTTTTTTTTTCGTCTGTATTACTACAAATCAGTTTTTTTTTCACTTCAGTTTATTCAAGTACGGATTTTCAGTTCCGTTCAGTGTATTTTAATTTTTTTCAGTTATAGTTATAATATTAACTTCGTTCAATTTTTTTAGTCCAATTCAGTTTCTTTATTTCAATTCATTTAGTATTTTAGAGTTCATTTCAATTTCAATTTAGGTTCTTTCAAACAAACAAAACACACCCGACCCTTAATTCTGAAGTAAACAACCGACATTCTAATTAAAGTCAGTTGTTTACTTAATTTATAACGTTTACCCATGACCTCGGATTAGATTGGGTTGTTGGATGTTTAAACATCAGGATGACACAACAACAAAAACAACAACAACAACAACAATCGAGTGTAAATCCCTATTAAATGGAAGTGCTCGGGGTCAGGATGTACGCAACCTTACCAATATCCTATACAAATAATTTAAAAGGGGCCTTAATATTTTGACTAACCTTTATAACTTAATGAGTAATTTAAATTTGTTTTAATGATGTTATTTACACTCCGTTCCGTGGCCTAATTTATTTGAGTAGGTGGAAGTTACATCTATTTAGCCTCCTATAATGGGCTAGTACAATGGGGAAGTAACCCATACCATATACAAAAACAATCACCCTATGACTTTAACTCCATATGTATTTTTATAAAACTCTAAAAACACTTCTTTGTTTTAGTCAATGAGACAAAGATTTGTTCATCATTTTTCCCAAGTACGTGGACATGCTTATGGAAGGGATGACGCGATGCTTTGTAATTGTATCCTAGAATTCCTGCGCTGCCGTTTCACCCGCGAGTAAGGGAGGCAAACCAAATTTACAACAGCATTATAACTTATAAGCCGTGCTTCATCTTGCTAAGCTAATGGCCTTTTATATATGTTTGTTGTATTTTCTAGCTTAATTTCCAACAAGTATCACACCAATGCTCAATTGGACTTTGATATTGCACTATTTATATATTTTTTATAAATAAGCAAAATATTTCCCAAAACTAACTATGAAAAATCCAATACAAAGTCAAAGGGAGAAGAGTACCTTGTAGAAAGGGCTCCCACAAGCCCTTAAGTCATGAAAAAGCATAATAAAACCCTAATTGCAGCCACTGATTAGCCGTAATTCTATTTATAGGTTTAATAACAGATAAAAACTACTAATTGCATTAAATTGTACATTTTCAATCAATCTCACTGGGATACACATTCTTTTCTCCTATACCGCATCTTTTCTTACTTGCCACAAGTGTAGACGAGAGGAGCTAGACTAGCTTGTAGCAACTTTCTCTTGAGCTTGTGGAATCTGGATCTCCTACAAATGTACATCCATATCATCACATCATCGGTAGCCTGACATACTAACTGATTCTTATTTTCTGTAACGGTAAACAAATCATATTGTATGGACAGTCAAAAAACAGATGCTCATCATGAGTCTCTGAATAAGTTAGGCACATTGGACACAAATCTTCATTTATCACATCACACTTTATCAACCTAGCTTTGCATTGGGTGATTGGGTTGAAGTCTCTTATGCAAGAACAACCAGCATATGAAGAAGTATTTAGGCACAATGGATGAATTTCATATCCATTTGTGCCAAATGACCCTTTCATTTTGTTGGATCAACCACTCATAAGCACTCTTAATTGAGTAGACCTCAGTTAGACTATGTTTCCACTTATCATCAACGAAACCTTGTTTCAGTTTCTCATTGATAGCACACAATTTCCTCCAAGACCAACTAGCATTCTTACTTGGTACATGATTAACCCATTATACATCTTGCTTTGAGCTCAAAGCAATTTCCGTATAGCAACAACATTCCATACAATACAATCTCTAACACCCAATCTCCAATGAATAAGAGGAATCTTCCCAAGTTCCCAGCATTTGTTTTGCCCTCCCATAAGAAACCTCTACAAATACTAATAATTCTCCTCAAAACACCCTCATGGATTATATTATAAAAATGAAGCGCCCATATGTGACAAAAGATGTGAGAACAGACCAGTTTGCCACTGTATGAAAGAGCCCTTGTCCCCATGTACTAATTTTCATCACAATTTTCTCAGCAAGACATTCACTATCCTCAATCGACAGTCTTCTAGATACAATATGGACACCAAGATATTTGAAAGGTAAAAACCCTCACTGAGCTAACCCAGAAACCTCCAGGATTCTTCTTTTTTCATCTCTCTCCAAGTTTCAAAAATAGATTGCAGAATTGCTTTTTTATTGACGTACTCCGTATATTATAAAGAAAAGAAAAACTGGTGAGAAAAAACGTGAACTAGATAACTCCGCCAATTAAAAAAACAAATTCAATATGACATAGCGATATCTCATTGGTGGATACAAGGCTTAGTCTTGACTATATAAAATACTAGAAAACAAAAACAATTAGGAGAAAAACATTTGGGACTGCTTTCAAAAAAAAAATTGAGACGATTCTGTTATCGAATCCCAAAGATTTATTAACCTGACCACGATGAAAACTAGATTTTTCATTGCGCCATAACTATAACAATAACAACAACATTTCAGTCTAATCTTATTATAGATGGGGTATTAGGGAGTCTGATGTACGCAGCCTTACTCCGGTAAATCGGGAGACTGTTTCCAGAATGACCCACTTAGTACTCTTAATGGAACTTTTTTGTACCTGCAGTGAAAAATCGTTAGAAATCAATTGAACCATACAAACATTTATACCTGCAGTGAAAAATCGTTAGAAACCAATAACTCAATTTCAATTCCTTTACCCCACGACAAAATATTTTGCCTACTTTTTCTTTCACCCTGCAACTAAATACCCAGAAGTTTATTTTGTGAATCGTTAAGTCTTGAATCTTGATCTAAGAGTCTTAATTGAATTATAATAGGTACTTACTTTTCACCAAACGTGGCTAAAGTTAAAATTCAACATGGTTAGCAATTATATCTTCTAGTCAGGTTATATAACCGCATTTTATTAAAGAAATACATCACAAATCAATAATCTGTTTTTTAGTTTTCAGATCTCATTTTTAAACTAACTTTATTGGTTATTATACAACTCTAAAAATCAGCTTTGAATCAACCACCTTCCTTAAAGTCCATTGTGTCACCCAAAACAGGAAAAAAAAAGTTGGGTAATTCCATGTATTCAATTGTTTTTTTTTTATACAATGTAACACGCAGGCCTTTTTGGTGGAGGTCAAGGTACATTCTTAATCTTAAAATTAACCCCAAAAACCACCGCAAGTTCTTCAAGCCGGCTTATTAGTGTAGGTAAATGGGCCGGTAAACCCATTCCTACTCACCACTAGGTACTGGAATGCGGATACATAATAGAGCCGCCACCAATTATCTAATAGGAGAAGTAATTGGAAAACCATGCATTTTAGCTAAATATAGTATAAAACTCACTTAGTTTTTCCAATTTAGTACGTAGGGACAAATAGACTTATGAAATGGGGCTAATACTAGAGAAAAGTGAAAATTGAGTATATGATCGGGTATTTTAAAATAAATCAAAAGTCAACAAAAAACGAACTAGAAAGAACATTATGGGACAGAGGGCGTATAAATTGAACAAGTATATTTCTTTAGAAAATATTGTCTTTGTCTAGTTCCTTCTGAAGACAACTCCTATAACATCCACAAATTCCAAAGGCCAAAATGCACAAGGGACCCCCACCTCAATATAGTTAGGAAGATTTCTGGGTCATAGACTCGTAGTCCACCCATTCCTTAACTTTCCTCTTCGTTTAACGAAAGCAGCTCAATAATAGTACGAGTATTTGAAATTCTGAATTGCCCAATTATGACATGAACATCTTTGTGTTTTCACTTTTTTTCTCCTTTCTCTATCTGTATAGCTGTCTGTCTATAAAACCGATTACCAATCTCCCCCATCTCTATGGCATTGCTAGCCAATTAGACATTGACAACACTTGTTGTCTCTAATAAAACCCACCCTTGTAATATATATACATATATACACTTTAAAAGCGACATTAGTCACTAACACGCCATACCACATTGTCTCTGTAGTCTGTACCACCATGAAACGCAAATCCTCTATGCCTTCATCCTCATCTAACAAAACTGATAGGAAAACCATTGAAAGAAACAGACGAAATAACATGAAAGCTCTATATTCTCAGCTCAACTCGCTTGTCCCTCTACCTGCTGCTTCATCAACTTCAGGGGTATTATTCATTTATTCCTCTCCCTCCTCTTATATGATCATATATAGAGCTATCATGTCCTTGCATTTCACTGTCTAGTGTAGGCCCACGGTCACTGTACATGTAACCTAGTTCGATTTCCTTAATTAGTCCTAAGTTGTTGTTGAGTGGTACATCTAATTACACAAGTGTGCAGTGTGGCGGCTAAGGACGTGGCCTGGGTACTCCTTAAAACGACCTTTAAGTTTGTTTACTTCGGCTAAATCATTCCAATATTCATTTTTGCTCAACTCATATTAATGCTCCTTTCGATCAGTTCGATTCAACTCAATTTAATTACATAATTGCTTGTAGCATTGCCATTTCAATTTATTAGCCTGGTTGCAGATGAAGAGAACTTGCATGTGATGCTATAGACGCACACTTAGCTTCCAAATTAATTAAATACGTACTCATAAGTCATAATAAAAAGTTATTATGGATTTATGGTGCAACAAACATCCGAAGAATGACTAGTATTAGCAATATGTACATAGCTTAGTTATGTGGTAGTGCTTTCTCACTCTTTCTAGTTCTTGAAACCAGTCCAAGCAATATGCACCACTTTATTATTATGTCAGTCACTGTTGTAATTATTCTATGCATGTGGTGATTGTAGGAGCCCTTGACACTACCAGATCAAATAGATGAGGCAACGAAATACATACAGAAGAAGCTGGAGGACATAGAGAAGTTGAAACAAAAGAGGGACAGTTATTATGCTAGCTATAAAGCTTCAGTGCAGATTGAGATACAATTGAATGGTTGTTGTCTAGAGGTGAATTTGGTGACCAGCTTGGAGACCCAGTTTGTTTTTGTTGAGGCCATTCGCATCCTTCATGAGGAACAAGCTGAGGTTATCACCGCCAGCTACAATGTTGTTGATGCAACTGTTCTTCACACCATCCATGCACAGGTATATTTTGTTAAGGAACTAATTAATTAAAAACAGTACACAATTGTGCTTACTTAATCATAATGTTCGTTGTGGTAGTCCCTTTCCCATAAAAGTGGTTACACTTCCATTTTCGTATGCCTTGCAAATTTTATATTGCATATATCTAATGTGTCTTGAATAAATTACTAAATGTGTCAAAAGTCAGGAGGCAGGAGATCTTAAGCCTAAATTGGGGAGTGAGCTGTTGTCTTGGCTCACATATCTTTATCCTTATCCATGGCATGTAATTGCCACGAGCCCAAAATACTATATTATATCAAAAGTGCCATAAAATATTCATTAGTGAGTTGAATAATTCATTATCTAAGATGCTGTTTGGTATCGTTTTTAGTTTTTAATTTTTTTCGAAACTAAAAACCAGTTTTTAGAAAGCAGAGAAAGTGGTTTTCAAATTTCTGTTGTCAGTTTCGAAAATCATAACATGATATATCATGTCAACGGATCGCGCCCTTTCTTAACTCAATTTCCTATTTCCAAAAAGAAGAATCTTTCTTGCTAAAGATCTGGTTCTTGCCCCGCCGAACCTTCTGGGTTTTTTAATTTTAAAAATCACTTCATTATCACCAATTTGAAAATATTTAAAAACCAAAAACTGAAAACTCACGATGATCTCGAACAGGGCCTAAGGTCAAGTCATCACTGAATACTACAAATGAAGAAGTATTTGGTACACCCGATGTAACTTTATAGCAGTCTAATAGTGACACTATTGGGATTTTAGTTGATTAGCTCATGATACTTGATTACTTATTAATATTCCTTCGTTTCCTTTTTGTTATTCTATTATTTTATTTTGGTCGTCCGGCCTTTTGGTTATGCTACTTTCCTCTCTGGGTATAATTTTTCTTTAACATACTCATTTTACTCTCATCTTTCCCCGTAATTATATATCCCTCTTTCCCATTCTTTCTCACTTTTCCACCTAAATTCATTTTTATCCCTTTTTTTGTCATCTTCTGAAACTTTATTCTATTTTCCAAAGTGGAATAACAAAAAGAAATGGAGGGAGTGATATTAGTACACTGAGTGTACTCAATCCCGTACACCGGGTGAATTTATAACTAATAATAAAAGGACCGACTGATTGCATGAAAAATGTGACTAGTGATATTTGTTGAAACGATTTGCAAAAAATATCCGGTGTACGTGTACACCGGATGTACCTAAGGATTGGAGATCTTTATAGAGTGACTAATTAGTATATGTCACTATTAATATTCACAACTTGACTAATATTGGTATTTTGAAGGTGACTAACAATAATAACTATAGATATGTTGTAATATTTTAGTAAAAGTAATCGGATATAAGTTGCAGGTACAAGCAGGTATGACTTGAAGTTCAATTCACCTTGGCTTTCTTCATTTGCTCCTCGATCTCATAATTAGAAATCTATAAATACTTTGACTTAAACTCTTACGTGGTATGGTTTTCGAAGGCACTAATTTTATTTATTCATGAAAACAATTTCATAACATGCATGTTATAGAAATTTGGATATGTCTCAAATAAGATTATCTTAAGATTATGGTAAATTTCATACATTTCATCTAAATTATTGAGTTGTTAATTAACATATTTTTAGTAGAGTGGATTGCCATTAATTAAGTTCACAGGATATCGATGCTTCTTTTTTTTACACTCAACCCCATTGCGATTGGAAAAACAACAGACCTAATTTTGCCGGTGATGTACTATATGATCAGGACTAAAGGATACGGAGTACTAGTCAAACTTTTACAACGTAATCCACGAAATAAAGCCTTAGTGGGGATTGCCAGCAAACCAATATAGCATGATCAGCTTTACGATTAATTTATTTTTATTTTTTATTTCATAATCTATAGCTTCCGGAGGCTGCGTCAGACTGTGGAGCTGCGAGGATTATCGAAAGGCTAAAAGGTTTTGAGGTGTAGGCATGATCAATCTTATGTGAACGGACCAAGTTTTCACAGGTGCTTTATGCAATCGTCATTTTTATAGCTACGTTTGTGCAAACATCTTATCGGGGCTCCTGTTTGTGACATCTTAATAATCGTAATTTTGCCAAGGATAGATGTATGAACATAGTTGTCGATCAAGACTTCTAGCTAGCTATAGGCCCGTAAATGATAGATGTCATGGTCTAATTGACGAGTTGACGACCCCCTAGTGTAGTAATGTTCAAAGTAGCCCGTTGTGAACAAAAAAGGATATTCCTAATAGTAAAATTTCGTTGACCTGTTTTCATCCATCCATGCTTTGTCTCTTCTGTATTTTGTTATCCAGACGGGACACATACCATTTTATCTTTCACATTTTTGTAAGTCGAAATTGGGACGAGTCGAGTCGAAATCAAACGGAATCGAGTCGTGTCCAACTCTAGCTTCAACCCCCAGTGAAATTAAGTAACTCATACTTCACAATTGGGAAACAGGCTCTCTATTTAAAGTGTTTATTTTAGTTAGGGTGTAAGATTGCGTACATCTTAACTCCTCAGGACCCCATAGAATGGGAATTACACTAGGTGGTTGTTGTTGTAGTATACTGTGAGGCCTAAGAATGTCACAGGAAAGAGACATCCTCTGTCTGCAAGGGGAATTCTAGCCTCACCGACCTTAAACTAATTATTTATTTCCATTTGTCCCGTTTTCGCAGCGAGTGTTCCATCAGCTGAATTATATTGACATCCATATGTTCAGCAGGAATTATCAGAAACGTTGTTCTTGACCACCCTGCAAAGAGATGAAACATTGAAGTGGAATGAGAAATTTCGGGAAGTAGAATGACAACTTCTGTATAAATGGCACCTACTTTTTCCTGTTATCACATGTTCCCACAAAAAAATTCCCTTCTGCTGTTTGAATTAGACTTTTCAGATCAATGTGATAAGCAGTACAGCAGCCAGTAGAACTTTCAGATAAACTATGGCCCGAAAAACAAAAACAAACAATTAAAGACCATTTGAACCAACAGTCAAGGCAGGACAAACCTTCTCCTGAAAGCTCGAGTGTCACCATCGAATGTACTGATGTTTACAATCCAAGAACTCAAAGAGGATATTTTGCACTGCAGAACTGATGCGGATGTTCTGTTAGGGAAGCGCAGCAGCATCAACTTGTTTTAGACTTTGAAGAGCCCATCAATAATTAAACAACAAATCTGTACATAGCATCAAAAGATCAAACCTTTAAAAGTAACTAGAACCCTCCAGTTCTAATTCTCTCCTCTCTGTTATAAGTATGCAATAAAAGTAGAAAAGGGGTGAAGCCAGAGAAAACAGGAACAGACCACTTTCCCACCCAAGATTTGGCATACAGCACTCAGCTGAATAGGGCCTTGGAAACCATCAATTTGTGCTTGTCAGTAAATCGGCACTTGGAGATATATTCCAGATCTCTGTCTTCATTAGCTACTGAAGGAACTTACTGGAAATACCAGCTAACAAGCTCCTAAGGAGAACACCACCATTTCGACTAAAAAATAATCTTTTACTGGAAGACAAAAATCAAACAAGCAACCCAAAAGCATGACTATCCACCCTCCACCTAACTTCACTTGTGCTCCCTCAATGACATGCAGATGAGCGACTTATATGTTTGAACATAGAAGGTAAGGATGCTAGTGTATAGGAGGGACAAGCATGAGATGAGCAAGCCAAGATCAGCTCCTTCGTTGAATGCTTCCCATCTCAATTGTAAAGCACATTTCACTAGAGCTAGGGGGAGGGGGATAGAAGAGAACAATGATTCAATGATTAATCTTTTGCCTGGCGAAATCACCAGGACCATATTCCCTATTATGGTATTCTCATAAGCCACACCTGGTTCTACTCAATTTAGATTTCAGTACAACAGAACGAGATGTGGACTTCCATGAAAAAACTTTGAACCTATCCCATAGATTCTTCATTTCCTAGAGCAGCCTCTTCTTTTATTTTTTTGGTGTGCAATTGCAGGATGACCATTGGGACAGGGTGGGTTATATCCATCAGCACATCTAATCAGCAACACAATCATTTGTCAACATTGAATGATAACAGAAAGGATACACGATGATTTTTGTGTATGACAAGTTAATTATGGCTGTTAATCTGATATGACAATTTCCCTTAACCATCTAAGATATTCCATCAGAAAAGCAACATATAACTCCAACAAATGTTGTAAACATATACTCCCAACCATATTGGACCTATCATACAAAGAGATGACCTCCCATCCCACCAGACAATTACTCACCTTTCCAAAGATACTACAGTAGAGAAAGAGAATTATCATAGAGTTCATCATATATGCAGGTCGAGCCACATTGTTCCAACTCAGTCCTATATCATACTATAGCACAAGTTTCAGACTCACATACACCATTTGCACAAAGCCATCTTGTTAATTCCGCTACAAGCGCTGAGGTTGTTCTTGAAAAAAGTGAGCTTGAAGGCAATCAAATAAAACTAGGAAACTGTGAGCAGCCATCTGAAATTCCCGAATTTCATTTCTGGAAAATTGACAGTTACACATGAGGACCGGAGAGGGGGGGGGGACACTTACAATAAGAACTATGGAACTGCTCAAGTTGTGAACTAGACGAGTGATATCTTGGAATAGGAAAGCTGACAGGCAAAAGTTGACCAAAAAATTAAGCCTGTCATGAGGCAGTCAGTCACACAGCAAACAAACTTCACCTGAAAAATAAGCAATTAGAGATGCTAGAGATTTTCTACATCAGCTAACAAGTCATTTTGTTCTTTCCATATTGACTCAAAAATAACTAGTTATCTGTTTTCTTTAGATGATAGCACATCATTCGCTTCTCTTGCTTAGCCTCATTCACGTTCTCTCTCCAATTCCATTATGCTTTTAACTACACCACCGCTTCCAGCATCTTGATAAAGTGGTTTATCACGCACACCAAGAAGTTTACGGTATTCGTTGAACTTCCTCTGGGTTTCCTTCAAAGCCTGCCTGTAACCATTAATCAAATTGTTCATCAAGTGGAGCTCCCCATTAAGGCCAATCGCCTCAGCTTGCTTTTGCTTCTTTAGCTCACCAAGCTTATGCTTCAACCGTATAATCTCTGCATCCCTATCAGCAATCTGTTGCTCTAAATTCTGTTTAGTGGTATGGACTTGTTGAGAAGTGTCCTCTGTAAAACTAACCTGACTAGCCCGCAGCAAGCGAAGCCACTTCTCCATCTTGTCTATGCAGACCTCAGGCCCAGGAGGCTTGTCACACCGTGAGTCATCAGCTCTCGTTCTCTTTCGATTAACATTCAGAGTTGAATGAGAAAAGTCAAGCTTAGAGCAGATTTCTCCCTTCACGGCATGGTTGAGCTTGAAAGGGCCACCAAAGATCATTGTACTTTCAGCCCTGCATGATATAGGAACCAAAGATGATGCATTGTCAGTTTGTCAGTTTGTCACTTTGTACAGAATGAGAGAGTTTCCCTACTTTGTACAGAATGAGAGAGAACCATTATTGATCTTATACCTTTCAACATGTCCAACTTCTTCACCTTCTGCAGTTTCCATGTCTTCACCAACTCCACCAGCCCTTGGATTGTCTTTGGAGAACTTCTCATTAGCCACACTACAACGCTGCAAAAATTGCTGACCTCTATCATTTTTCCCCAGTCCTAGCCACTCCCCCTGTTCCTCTTTCTTGCGATATTCGAAGTCCATCATGCCTAAGTCCTTACCAACCTCCTCATCTCCAGCATTTTGTGCATTCTCAATCTTCTGTTCTTCTGCGTCAGTTTTCTCTAGTGGATCAGCAGCACTAACCACATTTTCAGTTTGTTGATCACCCTCTCGTATACATGCTTTGTGATTCAGCATAGCTTTCTCCAGAAACTTCTCATAAGAGACTACCGTGACTACATCAACATCATTATTAAGGTGGTCACCACCTGAAACTGCCTCCTGCTGACAAGCATAATCCACTTGATCACCCCCAGCATTACAGACATTTGCCCCTGGAACAGCCATATTCCGCCCAACCTTAAATTGTATACTGTGCTCCGCCACAATTCCACTTCCCGACAACACATCCATGCTCGCTTGACTGTCATTACCATCCTCAATCATGTCTGCCGCAATCAATTCTTCCTCACTGCACTCATCCGCGCTCTCTACTTCCACCCACTTCACACCACTACCACCAACATTCCAGCTCTCATCCAACAATTGTGGCTTCTGATCCTTTATCAGCAGCTGCAAATGAGAGGCATATAAGCACTCCCTCAAATTCACCCCCTGGGCTAACTCGTTCTCCACCATACACCAAATCAACCCTGGCCAATCAACTGTCTCTGGTTGCCCATCGTCGATCATACTAATCCAACTAAAAGCCTTCTGAGGCAGACACAATACTCCCTCACTCAACAACACCCAATTCCACACAAACTCCTTTATAAACACAAGAAACTCTGAAGGATAACACCTCTTGTCACGACCGCCTTTTCCCGCCCTGATCCAAGGCCTACCCTTCTTACAGGGTAACTTCAACGCCCGAGCCAAGCTTGTCTTACTTACCTCAACTCTACATTTGTCAAAGTAACTAATTCTGTATTGCTCATTATAACTAACTACAAGCTTCACAATGACATCAGTCCTCAAACTCCCATCAAACTCAATATTAGCAAAACCCCACAACCCCAAATCCTTCAAATTCTCCTCATGCACACTAAAGTCTAGACCTTTTTTAGGAACAAAAGGTACAGCCACTATATTTTTGGTTAATTTCATTATTTTCATCATTACTCCAAATGGATCCTTAAGAGAACCCTTGGGACGTCCATTCTTTTTCTTAGAGCTAGAAGATAAAGCAAAAGGTTGCTTTGATGGTACTGGAGAGAGACTGGATTCCATAACTTCTACTGATTGGTAAAATGTTAGCTGCCCTTCTGCTTCATGTTGAGCTTGAGCTGAAAAAGATGACACAGTACTTATACTTTGAGACTTCTGAGAGTTTTCTCCTGTGGTAACAGAAGAATGCTTGATCATCTGCATGGGGTTTTTCTCTTCTTTTTTTGTGTTAGAGAAACAGTGAAATGAGGGTAAGAAATGTTGTTAAGCAGCAGAAACACTTGTGTTTGAGTGTGAGTCAAACAGGATTTGGTGAATCCTGCTGTCTTTATGATAATTGGGCAATGGCAAAAGGTGTTATATTACTTCAGTAGTCTACTAGTAGTGTAAATGTGATGTTCAGGTGTCAGAAAGGTTACTACGCAAAATCAATGAGCTACATAGGTGATAGGCCAGACGTACTTGTATTCAGTTGAGAAGGGTAACCAGAAAGACAAAGCAACGTTGGTGTGTCCATTGTATTGAAGTTTGTAACATTCGATAAGCGTGAATAGGCGAAATAGCCTCTGTACATGCAAGTGCATTTTTGTTTATTAATTTTTCCCTCCCCTGTGGGCTGTGGCCATTAATGGATAATGATGGTGCTTGGCTAATTAGATATTTATGTCTCCTGGACGATTGTATACCTTTACGGTTTTACCTGTCTGTCAGTTATTCATTATCTTTATTGAGAACCCACAAATTCACTATAAAGCACATTAAGCTATAGAGTAATACTCCGTAAATAAACAATAAGAATACAACAAATATTGAAGAAAAAATAGTAGTATATCATGTAGAAATCTACTCTAACTTATAATATGAAATTTTAAGTTTAGTAGTGATATACTAATATGTATGACCCTAATCACACCTCCAATAAGACTAATCAACTACCTAACCTCTTAACACTTCTGTGTACTTTCATTACTAGTAAAGTCGGAATATCAGTACTTATTGCTTCACTAAATAGTAAATACCATCAACAGTTCTAGTGCAGTGAAACAGGGGTTAATGTAATAAATAAAAAACTACTCTAACAGCCATTTTTGCTAAACTAGATGATGTCTTAAGTAACTGCTTACCTTTCCACAAACTATTTCTAATAAAGTTACTTCCATAGAAAAGAAGTTCAACCACTCACCAGTCAACTACCTGAATCCAGATGTTCACCTGTTTACGTACTGGGAGTTCCATGGAGAAGCTCTTTCCACATGGATGGTGATGTAATAGCATCAAAGAAAGATTTCCATAACAAACCATACACTAACTTAACCAAATACTGAGCCTGTACCTCCATAATGAATTCGGATTAGAAGCAATGATGCTCCTCTATGTCTTGTGAGTTGTGACCATTGTTTGCTAGATCAGAGCTTACTCATGAACAGACATAACCACACACATCCTAGCCTCCTAGGTACATTCCAACTTGTTCCAAGCTAAACCACAACAAAAGCTCAGACATCAGATCAGATTAAGAGAATTAGGTCAGCAGCATTCAACACCTATTATTTACATAGTTTGGGCACGTCTCTAAACTACTCGGCTTTCAAGGGACTGCACAGCAGAAGTGACACTCAGACAGGGCCGAGAAAGTCTCCGTCCAAACTGACAACAGCTTGGAATTCCCTTTCAGCTTCAACCCACTTAGTGCCCATCACAGTGAAACGTACAACCACATCCTTCTCAATTTTCCCATGCTTCTCACTTATAAACATTGCATTCTCCCCAGGCACGTGCTGATAGCCAGACATCTTCTTCTCAGAGAGGAAAACGGTCTCCATCGGACCACATTTCAAGAAAACCCCATGCCTCAATATCCTGTGGATAGTTCCCTCCATGACCTCACCCTGAAAGATCTTGAAGGTAAGGCAGGTGAAAGTCACCGGGAAAAGAACATCCCCTGTGTGCTCCCGAATTCTACCCTCTTCAACTTTGTCTAAGGTCAATATTTCCAGCAAATAACCAAGGTCTTTGGTCGCCTTCTTTGCAGCAAAGTCTTCCATCAGCTGAGTTATGATGGCCTTCTGCAGCAACAAGCCTTTGACATCCATATGCTCAGCAAGGAGAATCACATTCCACTGCAGTTGCATCTGGATAAACATCGTTCTCAATCACCCTGCATAGAGTTAAAAGATTGAAGTCATATGAGAATTATAGAAGGGAGATTGATACCTTTGGTTGAAATTAGAAAAATATAGCCATAATTCAACGATATGGCAACAGACTTGTACTGAAAGGCACCCACAAAGGCAACCACAAATTTCTAGTTTGATGTCTGAGTTTCAGGACAACAACAAAAACGCCATTCAGTAGAACAATCGCATTAAGACACACTATAGAGATTTTGGCTCCGATTAATTAAAAAATAAGATTTTGCATCAAGGACACTCAATCTAATAACGAAACGACGCTGGAACCAAAAAAAATCAGTACAAAACCACCTCCCTGCTGAAAGGGTAAAACACCACCGGAAATGAGATGTCCGATCCAAGACCACAGTGAAGAACCTATCTTGCAAATGTAACTTGCAAATGTAACCCGAAAGAATAAGTCACCAGATGGTGCTGCATGTCACCAGTGATAAAACATCATCTGGTTCAATTGGTGCACAGGCGCGCCTTTTAGCCCCTCATATAGTGTGCACTGAAACGCGCCTTTTGTGTGCTGTTTGGTCTTGGCACGCAGAGGGCTAGTTTGAGGAATAGGCTAGAGCCTAGGACCGCCTAGGCGCCTAAGGTGCTTTTTTTTTTAAGGCTAATCTACTTTGAAACTAATACAGTATATAGTGGAGCTTCCAGTTCCCATTCTCTCTACTCGGAGGCAGAAATGCAACAGGTAGATGAAGGAAGAAAGCTGAAGCCAGGGAAAGTTGGATCAGGCCAAGGACCATTGTATCAACTAACAACCCAGATACTGGCATATAGCATAAAAAGAGCTTTGTGGGCAGTTTGTGCTGATCAGTACAACTGGCAACAACAGGTATAAATAATGTGTAGTGGAAGCTAGCCAAAATTTGAGTCAAGTAGCTTTGAAAAACACATACCAGACCAACTAAATGTGACACCTCAAACAACTGACAATCAAGTTCACTACCTCAGGGAAAGACAAAGGAAAAGAAAGCAAAAATAGAAAAGGTAACATCACATCTGAAGAAGCACATTGTTCAATTCAACCTAAGAAAAGCTGCAGGCTGAAACTGAATGATTATCTTTTTGAAACATCTGAATGCCGCAAGCTGAACCTATGAAGAGTTTCATAGAAAAAAATACCAAATGGATTAGCCCCAATTAACCAGACAATCTAGCCAATGATAGCACCTATTTGAATTTGGAAGGGAGGATACTGGTGTACAAGCGTATGAGCCAGTCAGCTCTAATAATCTAGAAAATCTATTGATTCACTTTCATTATTTTGATTATTCCAACAAACACTTAAATAAGAAGAGAGATAAGAAAACCAAAGAACTCCGTTGCCGAACACTATCAATCACAATTCGCAAGCACATTTCAGAAGAGCCTTACTGAGTCAACTAAAGCCTAAAAACTTGAAGGGTTTCAAACCTGATGAGTGCACCCCTGCACCATATTGCTCGAGAAAACCACCAAATCACACCAGAATCTACATTCTGAAATACTTGTAGGCCATATCTGGTTCCACTGCCCCTTAGATTTGTGATTTAGACGAGACGAAATCTATAGAATAACCTTTGAAGTAAACAAAGAGTTATAGAAATGACCTACAATATATTCATGAAAATGACTAAAGAAGATGATACAATATCATCAGATTCCCAGCGGCACTAATCACAAAGCATCACTCGCCAATCTGAAGAGCCCTCGAATCCCTTCTTGACAATTACATCCTTACTAGTCAAGAGTAGCATATGAGCTTTCCAACAAGAAATTCATATCCTCAAAATTCCATGGTTACATAAAGATCCTGTATGTTTTAATATGACAACAAGTTGCATTTACTGGGCGGCCCAACACCTGAAATGATGATTACCTCTGAAACAACTACAATCATCCCATTCATCCATCAGAACTACTGAACAACTCACCAATTGATCATCCTCAATCTACCCTAAACGGCTAAACTAGATCTATCATGTAACCAGGAATTTAAAAAGACCTTCAAATAGAACATTACCACATCAATCAGCTCCCTATGATACTATAGGAGAAGAGGAAGGGGCAAAACAGGAACACGAACACCATTTTGGAGTAACGATTTCCATCAGTTATCAAATTTTACAACTTTCTCTCAGTTCTAACCCCTTACTCTCACCTAATAGCCCTCCCTTAATGTTTTTGCTCGTGGCGCTGATACTTAATCCATAGAATCCACATCATAATCAAGTTTCTTGGTCCCTTTTCTCACACAAAGGCAGCAAAAACAGTAATACAGTCTTAGCACTATGACAACAAACCAAATAGATAAAAGCATAAGCTTCAAGAGACATCCATCAAATGTAGCACAACACAAAAGCATTCATCTTTTCCAAATAGTCCAATACCACATCAATAAGTCCAATCACCTCCCATGACACAATAGAAGCAGAGGAGTCACAACGTCGATGAAATCATCAAATCTTACATGTTTGGTGGGTTCCAAAACCCCCTTTTTTTTTTCTCGATAATTCGCCCTCCTCTCATGACAATTATTTGACATATTCTTAAAATTTTATGTCTACTATTCATTATAGTCGATTAACATACTAAAGAACTGACATCATAGATCAAAATTCTCATCCTATTCTCCCACACAAAGGCAGTAAAAAAGCATTCATTTTTCCATATCAAATCTAACCGAATTGCATTCTACTCAATTCTTTCTCTGTTTCCCTATTAACCAATAAACCACAAACTAATGCATTTAAACTTTTTACTACTTTCATCAACTGTATATAAAAGAACCATAGACAGTACCAATGAAATGAAAACACAGCTAAAGAACAAAACTTTACAAAATTCATTGAGCATAAAAGGGTACTCTAAAAAAAACATAGAGTATATTGGATAGTTCAGTGTTCAGTGGACATCCCAAAATAGTAAAAGGACAAGTAGATATGGCACTTGACTACTTGAGCATTGGGCATTGCATAATAAATGATAAGAACTCCAAATGAGCTATATGTGACCTTTTAAAAAAGAATTGATCTTTCTTTGCTTTACAGAAATTACAGATTGTGTATAGAAAAAAAGGAACCTGGGAAATGCAGAAAAAGGAGAGAAAAATTTGAGAAAGTGAAACGAACCAGTTATATTTGGCTTCTGGGTTTTGTTTTGTTTTGTTTTTTTTCCCGGTGTAAGTAAAATTCATGATCAGAGAATATATGAATAATTTTAATCAAAGGTACAACTTTATTAGTAGAAGAGAAAAGGGACATGGAGAGATAGAGGGAGGGAGGGAGGGGAACCTGCGTTTAAGGGATTCAACGTGAGAGCTGAAATCAAGACAAATGCCGCTGACAATACTGGTAACTAGCTACTCCGTAGTTGCTAGTTTGCTACTTATCAACTAATGGAGTGAATGACTACGTGAGCAAGGACATGAGTGAGTTTCACAACCCATGCTGATGGCTAGGCCTGTAAAACGGGTTAAACCGTTCGGTTTTGGTTCGGTTTGGGGCACTTTAGATTATTTTTTTCATGTCTAGTTGTGGTTCGGGTCGGGTATTGTTGCGTCTTTTATTTTGTGAAACATTTGACTTTAAAAATGCTTCGGGTTCACTTCATGTTGTAAGTTTCGGGTCTATTTCGGTTTTCAGTTAAGGTGGTTCAGTTTGGGTCATGAAGTTTGGGTCAATTTTACCAGGCTAGTGATGCTGGGCAAATGGAATGCGACGTTTAACTAATGTGTTATTTTTTCCTATTTTGTTAGAGTGAGGATTTGGAGAAAAAATACTAGGAATGAAGAGGAGGGATTAGGGAATGCATTATAGGTCACAAAAGCGGTCTTATTCCAGTTAGGCTTTAATGTCTCACAATGGTCCCACAAAATGTGTACCATGTTATGTGTCACTTCAATATGAGTCGTTCGTGATTTCTTCATTTACAATAAAGTTCATCACACCATACACGAGATAGTGCCATTATTATGGGATACCAAATCAGGTCTATTACTATTGGATATACTCGAAAGTTTCGAGTGAGTCTTTTATTTCTCAAAGTTTTAATTTGAGATTCTTGTGACATTTTTCACATTATTGGTTGTATTTACTTGATATTCTTAAAGAATTTCAAACTTTATTTATTTTATAAATTTTTGGTTATATCATCATACCTTCACTAACTCTCAAGTAAAGAGGTCTACCTTTAGGTTCGCATGGGCTGTGGGTAATCATTCAAAGGTAATGCCGTAATGGGTGTGAAAAAGAGAAGAATATAGAGAGGTGATGGTTGAGGCATGTGGTCAAGGGATAAAAGTGAAGGGAAGAGAGTTATCATTCCTCTCATTTTGGAGTAATCATTCATCTTTTCTTCCCTTTTCTTACTCTTCAACCACCACCACGTCCACCTTTTTCCTCTTGAGATCTATTCTATTACCCCTTAATAATAGCCTTGTATTCAGGCTAATAATATTAATATGCCTAATATTGTTATTCCAATCATATAGTGGGCTTTGACCCAATAAGAAATCCTAATCGCCGAAGTTATGATCCTTTTTTGGTGATTACTTACGACGAAGAATATTTTTTGAGGAAAATGACCAAGAACATATTGTGCAACAACAACAATAACAACAACCGAGTGTAAATCCTTATGGGGTGCTTGGGATCAGGATGTACGCAAACTTACCCCTATTGCGCAAATATGAAAAAAGCTCGAAGGTGTTCTATCCAAATTCAAAATTAATGAGTATATCCGTATGTGGTGAATTATGCCAAATTCAAAACAACAACAACCGAGTGTAGAACCCCTTGAATTTACTCTTAACTTTTTTGTTTGATAGCTAATTTTACTCTTAACTACAAAAGTACAAATACTAATTTCTCTCACTGGCAAAAAAAATATACTAATTTCTCTCCTTTTTTCTCCCACAAAAATTTGGGTGAGACCGCCTCACACTAAGGTTAGTATGCGACGTTTTTTTTTTTAACATGGGGGTCATTTTTCATTTTGTATGGGGTTATTTTTCAGTTTTAACATGGGGGTCATTTTACAGTTTTAATATGGGGGGTCATTTTTCAGTTGAATATGGGTCATTTTTTCAGTCAGTTGTATTGGGGTCATTTTTCAGTTGTATGGGGGTCATTTTTCAGTTATATGGGGGTCATTTTTCAGTTGTATGGGTCATTTTTTAGTTTTCAACTTCAGTTGTATGGGGGTCATTTTTCAATTGTATGGGGGTCATTTTTCATTTGGATAGACTTGAAAAAAAATTGAAAAAAAAAGAAATTTTTTTTTTGGGTCATTTGACCAAACCCGTCTCACACTAAGTTCTATTTTTCTCCATATGTACGTAACTAACTAACTATATTTCTGCTAGTTAATAAAGCGAGAACTCTTTTCCCTTATTTTTTTTTTTCTCAATTACCTTCTTTTGTTCACAAACAAAAAAGAGAAAGAGAAAAGAAACAGTACAACAAGTCGAGATCCGTTCTTCCTTGAAGAAGAGTAGAAAGCTTTGCGATTAGTTGGGCCTCTAACTTGCCCAGCCCAACATTCCATAGACACACATATATATTGACAGTATACTCTCTCACATTATTTTCACTCTGTTATCAGTCTCCCACTCTCCCCGAAACCCTAAAACCTTCTCATTCTCAATTATCAATCTCTCCTTTCTCCAAACCAACCACATAATGGTCTCCTTCGAGGTTGCGGCCGTCCCATTCAACGCCGACGGGTGGGGCCCAGTCGAAACCCCACCAACCCCCTCTCAAACCCAAACCCCAATCCCACCCTTCGCCCCATTCTCCCGTTCCGAAAAACTCGGCCGAATCGCCGACTTCACCCGCAACATCTCCCACCACAACAACCAAAACCGTCACCGACCCAACAACAACAACAATCTCTCCTCATCGGACGCGCTCGCTTTCGACTTCTCCCTCGACGACTCTCTTGCATCCACCCTCGCACTCGACTCCGACCCGTCTTTCCGCCTCGTCGACAACGCCAAACCCAACTCCCACTCCCACCACAATCGCAACAATCGCCCTTTCCCCAAACACCATCACCATCGTTTCCACCAACGGTCGAATTTGCCACAAAGGCAAGACGAGGAGCTGGAGGCCAAGAAGCGGGAGATGGAGAAGGAGCGTGCTAGGAGGGATAAGCAGTACCATGCCAACAACCGGTCCGGGCAGAATTCGCAGAGGCGTGAGGCTGCCATATTTAAGTCGAGTGTCGAAATCCAGCCTGAGTGGAACATGCTTGATCAGATACCGTTCTCGACTTTCTCGAAGCTGGCGTACGCTGTTCCCGAGCCTGAGGACTTGTTGATGTGTGGCGGGTTGGAGCAGTATGATAGGGCGTACGATAGGGTGACGCCCAAGAGTGAGAGGAGGCTTGAGAGGTTTAAGAATAGGAATTTCTTCAAGGTGACTACGACTGATGATCCCGTTATTAGGCGCCTTGCGAATGAGGATAAGGCGACGGTGTTTGCTACTGATGCGATATTGTCGACTTTGATGTGTTCGCCGAGGTCGGTTTATAGTTGGGATATTGTGATTCAGAGGGTTGGGAATAAGTTGTTTTTCGATAAGAGGGACGGGTCTCAGCTTGATTTGTTGTCTGTTCATGAGACGTCGCAGGAGCCTTTGCCCGAGAGTAAGGATGATATTAACTCGGCGCATAGTTTGAGTGTTGAGGCTGCGTATATTAATCAGAATTTCTCACAGCAGGTTTTGGTTAAGGATGGTGGGAAGGTTGCGTTTGAGGAGGGGAACCCGTTTGCGAGTGAGGGTGAGGATGTGGCTTCGGTTGGGTATAGGTATAGGAGGTGGAAGTTGGATAATGATATGTATCTTGTGGCTAGGTGTGAGATTCAGAGTTTGCTTGAGGTGAATAATCAGAGGCAGTTTTTGACTGTCAATGCTTTGAATGAGTTTGATCCCAAGTACTCGGGTCTTGAGTGGAGGCAGAAGCTGGAGACGCAACGTGGGGCTGTTTTGGCTACCGAGCTTAAGAACAATGCCAATAAGATTGCTAAGTGGACTGCTCAGGCTTTGTTGGCTAATGCTGATATGATGAAGTTGGGTTATGTGTCTAGGGTTCATCCTAGGGATCATTTTAACCATGTTGTGCTTGGTGTTGTTGGTTACAAGCCAAAGGATTTCGCTGCTCAGATTAATTTGAACACTTCAAATATGTGGGGTATCGTGAAGAGTATTGTGGACTTGTGTATGAAGCTGGGTGAGGGGAAGTATGTGATGGTCAAGGACCCAACTAAGCCTCAGGTTAGGATCTATGAGGTGCCCGCTGATGCTTTTGAGAATGACTATGTTGAGGAGCCTTTGCCTGAAGACGAGCAGGCTCAGCCCCCTACTGATGAGGCTAACTCTGTTTCTGCTGAGATTAGTGTCGCTGCTACTGATGTTGAGGATAAGGAGATTGATGCCGTGCCTTAAGTTATTATAGGGTATGGTTTTCGGTCCTGGCTTTGCTTTATTTTTAGGTTCCATTCACGTTGTTGTTTCTGTGAGCTATGTAAACTTTCAGTAGTGTTGTGTGATGGTACGTTGTGATATGTGATGTTATTCCCTATGTTATTGCATTAAAACTGTTAAAGATTAAATCTTGCACCGTATTTCGGATAAATTTTTTGTTCTTCTTGGCTTTACACTGGATGCATTTGAATCATTTGCCTTTACTTGAGTATGGATTTCGGTCTTGGCTTTAGCTTTTCTTATGTGTGAACTGTATGTGTTTGTGTGCTATTTATGTTGTTATCCTAATAGGTATTAAATAGGTTTGGGCATTTGGCGAATGCTAATTTAGGATCCTCTTTGCTATTTCTATTTCGGTGCATAAACCTTGACTAAAGATAGCATCTTGTGCCATATTGACTTAGTGCTGAAGTAGGGGTTCTTTGGTGCCCTTTTTTTTCCCGAAAAACTTTGGATCATTGCATGTCGTGTATACCTCAGTTATTGAGGAAGGAACATATATAATTTGGAGCTCGAAACTATAGTATAGGAGACCGAAGTTTGTTGGGGCCTTGGACTAAGTATCAGAACGGTCCATGTTCATGGTGCTAGTACCCACTACTAAAAGCACAAAATATGCAGGAACATAGCAGGGTTTAGGCTTCTTACTACTCTATTTTCAAAGGTTTCTTGCATATTATGTCCACAACCGATGCAAGGTGTGCTTTGTAAGTGTCTATGCTATATCAGGATCCATTATAAGTTGATGCAATGATGCGAGTGACCCTGTAGTTCCATTCACGTTGTTGTTTCATTTGATGCTGTGTGGAAAATGGTCAGATGTTTGCATACTGATATTGGGTGTTTTGTGGTCATTATGCTAACTGGTGTTTGTGGTCATTGTGCCTGGGCAGTAATGGCACAGTTATATATGATATAGTTGCTGAATTGCCTGTATGGCTCCACCTGAGATACCCTGGAAACCCTTCTGGTGGTCAATTCTTGTCTTACCAAACCTTTCTCAAATGTCACTTGAGCTAATCATTGACTTGGTTTAGTTTCTAGATGGCGTTCATGACTTGTGTCAAAAGATTTTGGATGGTGTAGTTTGTTTCACATACTCGGGATATATCCGTCAATAGTAGTACGGCAAGTGATGCAAGAAGGTTTTTTGATGCGAAATTGGGGAGAGTTAGCAGTTCATTATTTTTGGGCAAAGTATGACCCTGGGTGGGCCTATACTATATTAGGATTCATTATGTGCTCTGGTGTATTGATGTGAGTGACCCTGTAGAGGAGTGGTACAATCTTTTTTTTTATAAAGGTAAACTTTATTTTAAGATTACATCTTGTACCATATTTATGGCGATTACCTTTCTCATTTATTTTAGGTAGTTTGACTTCGGTGGTACTGCCTAAATGGTGGTTTATAGGTTGTATCTTGTGCCATGTTCGATTTTCTGTAAGCTAGAGGCCTTCGCCGTTTGTGAGGCAGATTGAATTGCTAGCAGTTGATGTTCTATCAATTGTAGGCGTGAAGGAAGGGTAACTTATGGTTGCCTGGATCTGTTATCTGTGGGGTGTATGTGTAGTATCCTTAAATTGATTTGACTTCAATTACCCTCTGGAGATTCAAGTTTTCGTTTAACAGCGAGTTGACATTTGATCATTGATGCTGTGTGTGGAAATTGGAAAATGGTTCATCGATATTCTGACCAGACTGTACAGTAGCTGTACAGTCAGTTGTGGTATAGTTGCTGAATTGCCTTTGTGGCTACCTTAGATGCCCTGAAAACACCGTCTTGTGGTCAATTCATGTCTTACCATACCTCTCTCGAATGTCACTCTAGCTATTCGTTGAGTTATTCTAGACTCTAGATGGAGTTCATTACTTGTTTCAAAAGATATTTATTGTGTGGTTTGTTTTACATACTGGTGATAAATTTGAATAGTTGAAAGACTCTTTGTGCATGAAGGTTTTCTAGATGCGAAACTGTGTAGATTTTTAGCAGCTCACTTTTTATATGGTTAAGGGATAACCGTGAGTGGTTGCTTGGAGGCTCTAAGTTCGAGACTGGATTCTGTAACTTTTGGGTCCATGACGCTCGAGTGAATTAAATATTGAACTATTATTGGATAAACAGATAAGATTAGACAAAAGCAGAAGATCTTGAATTGTTATAATGTAACTATCCAAGTTGTTTTTTCCTTGGAGAATGATTGTTGTGATGTCATTTTCTGTCGATTGCATTGTCTACTATAAGTTATACGGCCAACCTTAAGTTGAAGATTGTTGTGATGTCTCATTTGATTTGTGTTTTCAGTCATTTGTTTTTAGTAAGCTAGATTTCTGTTATTGCTACTAGTTTTCAGACCAGATTGACTTGCTTGCGCCTGCTTTTACTTATTTAGTGTTAAGTGGGAATGAAGGGTTGGTAAATACAGCAGTGATGAAATTGCGGGCACTAGCTGATTGGCGAGTTTACTAAGATGACTTAGACAGGAAATACAGCAGTGATGAAATTCATGCCTTGTGTTTTTAGTAAGCTAGATCTCTAAAGTTCATGTTAGTGCAGTTGTATTTCTGACTACTTTATGACCATTGACCTTGTTGGACTATGATATTTTTATAGAATTAGAAGCTTGGTATGCGTCTCCATGTTTGACAGAGTTAATGTCTTGTGTCATTATGTTAAGATTGTATTATGTTGTGCATGGTGCTGCTGTGGCTTTCAGATCTTGAGTAGTAATCGTTTGGGTACAAGTACAATTTTGGATGTTATTGATACTCTTCTTCCCTTTCTATTTTTTCTCACCACTATGCTCAACCGCCACCATGGTCATCTTCTTCCCTTTTTTTTGCTAAACTTTTACCCTTATTTGTTAACCCCATATCAGACACAGCCTTATTGTTATAATACCATGTTTGTTCCTGCTTGGTTGCGTTTCACTAAAGAAATGTAGCAACTGTTTTTCCTTTGGGTAAAGGAATATTATGGATAAATACCTTTGTGGTACACTCTTTCATCTGTGGGTGAATATCGCGGTTTCAATTGAGGCCTGTGGGTTACCAGATTGTGGTGAAATTGTGGTGTTTGACATCTACATGTGCCGTCCTTTGGTTTCTGCATGACTGCATCAGAAGCTATGGATAACATGCTCTCAGTTTAGCCAGAGACCAAATCTATGCATACTTCTAAAGTTCTAATCAGTTTGTGACTGGAATTCTTGGATGCGTCATCTCTTTGAAGTTAGAATTCATTTAATTATGTGAAACCCAAAGATCAATTTTTACATGGTAAACCTAGTTGTATTTGATTTTTGGACACCCCTCTCTCAGTCTCTCTCCCCCATCATGTAAAATTTTAACAAAAATGCATTTGTACAACAACAACAACAATCGAGTGTATCCCCACTAGTTGGGGGTGCTCGGGGTCGCGATGTACGCAACCATACCCCTGTTTAAGAAAACAGAGAGGTTGTTTCCAAGATTGACCCATTGCTGCATTGAAGTACTCACTTCCAACAACTTCATTAAAATAAGAAGTGCCGGATGGTTTTCATAGCCATTTTGCTATAGTTCATAATCACCTAAAGTTGAAAGATATAAGATAAAAATGCATTTGTATCTTACGAAAATGCATTTTGAAAATACATTTGTGTTTTTAAGAAACTTTATTTCAGTGGTGGAAAAATGCATGGGGTGTCCAATGATTATTGACATCTAGGTGTACCATATAAATTGCCCCCAAAGATCAAATGGTTGTATATCAGCTAGTTATGTTGGAGTTGCAATTCAGCCCCAATGGTTTTACAATGTCCCTTTTAAGTATTTGTGTTTGACATGTGGATGTGCGTCTTTGATATTCTTTGCCTTCTAGCAAAATCTTTGTTTTTTTTCAAAGTCCATTTATGTAATTGTTTTGGGACAGAGGGTTTAGCTTACTTCATTGGTGGATTGTTGATACATTTTTAGCTATGTTTTTGGGGTTCATTGGCATCCAAAATTTACTTGGTACTGCAGCTGCACAAGTTCTACATAAGAGTTGATGATCTTGTACTGTTTGTGAAGCTCGATATACGTTGAAGTGACTTTAGACCACCATTGTGTTCTTTTGTTTCCTCTCCGTCTAGCTGTAGAGGTCGGGGTTGTCAATTTTTTGTAATCTGCAGGAAGTGTAAAAGGTTACTAGATTTGGCAGACCTGCAATCGCCGGTGATTCAACCTCAATCTGTCTTAGAGTCAACTTGCTCTTTCCTGTTCTTTTGTTAATTGAATTTTGAGTATATGCGCCTTTGGACATTTTTGCTTTACTGGCTTGTTGTCTGGGTAGAATGTATTTAGCAAAAGGTCTGAACTTATACATTGCAGCCCCAAATTAAATGAAAACCCCTCATTTTCTGTCCCTCTTGGCATGTATTATTTCTGAATTCTAGGGCATAATATAGTACATAATGAGTACTACGAACTTACGAAGTTCAATGCCATTAAAGCATCTAGTGCTCTGCTTGGAGCTCTTTTTTCTTTGTTCAAAATTTAAACGTGGATTCTATTGTTGCAGTTATTCAGGCGAAAGGAGCAGCAGGGTTTTCTTAGAGATTTTGTAGCAGAATGACGGGGAACAGCCTTCCTCTCTGTTGTAGTTAAGGTTCTTAGATAAGGAGTTGAGCAAGGATTTCCTTGACCAATAAACTTCGGATTTCTACAACCTCTGGCAGACCTGTTTTGTTCTTATCATGTTTTTTATGCATTTTGGGCCATTTATACCTTTTATTTTCTACTCGGGAATCTTCCATAGTAGTATGTTGGATAATTTGTATACAGTTTTGGAGCTTCTTCTACCTTTGTGTTCTCTCCTGCAATTCATTTACTTCTGTTTGTGGTACTCTCTTGTTATTAACTGTATGATGATTATGCAAGTTGAACTGAAACTACTCGTACGAGAGATGTGTGCGTCCTAACTTTGGATCGGCAGTTAACTCATTGAGCTGCGAACTGTGATGCTTCAAAACAACGATGAGAAATCCATCGAAAGAGAAAAAATGACGACGATGAGGAATCTCTGGTCAAGAAAAATGCATTAAACCCTAAACTACGAAGGCTATCATAGAAACCTTTATGGTTTATAACACAGGACTTCTGTACCAAGTGTACAGGGGTTCACTGCATAGTTTACCATAACTCTAGGAGTCTTAGGACATTTGACGTTTGAATCCGCTTCCTGTGTACTCTGCAGTATTTTCTTTGGGACCAATGACTCCCAACTTAAAGTCTCAACCAGCAAGATATGAAGGATAGCACAAAAGAAGACTCACTTCTCTTTTTTGTTTTTCTATCTTTTCTACCCCATAAGTGGACAAAAAGGAGGAGGTGGGAATGGGATGGCTCCAAACACGAGGCTTTGGTCTTTACAGTTTACACTAAAAATTGATTGACACTATACTCCGTAGTTTATAAACGTAATTATTGAGGCCTGTGACACTGTGACAGTGTGACATATTCCATATGTGATAGTACTACCATTGCATCATAGCTAGTGCAGCCTTGCAGGTCTTCTCTATTCTCATCCAGTCATCCATACATGCTTTTACCTGCTCTTTATTTTTAAGACACAAGGATTTACTTCGCCAGCTTTTCGTTTCCCCATTACTTCGCTTTACTCTCATGTGAAGACTGAAGATTGGGGAATTCTAAAGGGGTTTTTGCCCATAATAATCTCTATTTGGTACGATTATTAAGGAATAATCTCTACTTCGGAAATTGCCCCCAATAATCCTTACTTGGGCCATTGTGTCTCGCAGCAGTCCGACGACTAACGGTGTTAAATTTTCCGTTTGTACCGTTAAAGAGTTTTCAATACATATTATATTGTACACTTATTTTTTGATTTTTTTAAAAAATTGCTTTTCGGAGACACCCATCCACTCAGTAACTTATTTAATTTCACAATTATTTCCTTATAATTTTTACAGTTATCTTGAATTCCGTACTATAGGTGCTATCAAAAAATTTAAAATCATTTTTTTTTAAAATCTTATGTGAATTTTACAGTATTCTTTTTATCACAAAAAGGATTTACATCTTATATTTAATACTTTTGACAATTAGTATGCATAATATGATGGAATAAGTGTACAATATAATTAATAATGAAAATTCTTTAATACAAACGGAAATTTAACACCGTTAGTCGTCGGACTGCTGTGGGACACAAGGGTCCAAGTAGGGATTATTGGGGGCAATTTCCGAAGTAGGGATTATTACCGGATAATCGCCCTAAGTAGGGATTATTGTGGGCAAAAACGCCAATTCTAAATGAATACCCGATAGTTGCACTATTTGCAGCTATCGGGTAGGGCCCAATGCCCACTCACAATAAAATATTGTGAGGGGTGTATTGAGGTCAAAAAAATGGAAAATATGGTGTTTGTGTTTATCATGTTGACAGGGTTATTTATCATGTTCTAGTGTTAGTTTGACATGTTGAATATTTTAAAAAAAAATGTACCAAAGTTTTATCACGTTTAGATAGGTTAATATCACGTTCTATGGAATTTATATCAGGTTTATAGTTTTTTTTCGAGAAAACATAGCTACAAAGTTTTATCATGTTGAGAGAGTTCCTTATCATGTTGGGAGGGTTGTTTATCATGTTGTAAGGGTTGTATGGCAGGTTTGGTTTGGTCAATT